>DWGW01000974.1:0-12472 GCA_018247775.1 Udranomia orcinus
ATAGGGACTATTAATTGATTTCTATAATTAAAATGAATTCTTAACGCATAATTTACTTTGCTAACACATTATTTTGGCTATTTTGATATAAATTATGCCACTAATTGCACGTGACTTTAGAGCTTCAACAAATGAGTATTAAAATACGATGCGACACCAAAAATAATATACGAATGTAATGTAAAACATAATTATAGCCGAAAATGAAAGAGATGTCTGAATCAGGAAAGCGTGAAGCGAAAAGTTCAGTCACCCGTAACACGATTGCTCTCTTTTAACTAAGGTACCTAATCAGAAACACGCTTTATATTATACTTCTGGCTCAAATTATTGATTCCACATTCTTCCTTATCATTTTGTATTAGAATGTGTTATAAGAATAGTCAGTTGTAGCGTTTATAGCACTAGGTATTAAATGTACTTGTTGACGTTTTCGTAAATCCTGTAATATGAAACATAATATCATTAAACATTGTGTATGAACATATTTACTTACTTTATTTGTCTAATAAGTTGTGCACTAGAAAATTAAATTCATTGGTAAAGAAATATTAAATTTGAAATATAATATTATAATAAATCAAACAACATGACTCTTGTCGCAATATGAAAACGTAATTGAAAATAACAATAATAGGTTGGGCAAGCAAAAAATTATAAAATCTTTACATATCCATTTGTGCTTGTCACTAACGAAACAATAAAATATCATTTTTGTCCAATTAGACTAAAAATATATTTTTTCCGTATAAAGTATTTGAATAATTAATCCCACTATAAAAACATTTTTGCACGAACCGGGATATACGAAACAAACCGCGCCCGTTTGTTTGTTGTCGATGTCCCGCCATAAATCATGGACCCTCGTCCACGAATACACAATGGATACCGAGTCAAAACGTCACTGTCCCCAATTTTCCACTGAGGATGGTCATCCTATCGGCTCTAGCGGGACATTTCGAAATATATGCCCATTTAACCAAGATAACAAACTATAATTTATTCGAATTTATATATTTATTTTTCTTTATCTCCAGACATATTATGTAACCTGAGTTAAATTGATGTGATTTCTGTGTGTGCGTGTGACTGTTTGTGAAATGCGAATTTTTTATCTGATTGTATATCTAATTTAGATTTTCATTTTAAATTTAATAATAGTTATATTTTCATATCGTTTACACTCAGCGAGAAAATTAAAATGGTATAACAGAATTATGATATCAATAATTCCTCACATATGAAATAGTTGTACACTGTTCACTCAAGAATTATACTTATAAATACAAGAATAACTATAAGAACTGGCGAAATAATGTAAAATCCAAGGCATATGAAAGTTTGATTAATGATATCAGCATAAACGCGAACAAATTATACACGCGGACTTATTTTATCTTCCCCGCCGTGCATGAATATATAGAGAGACTTATCAACGCTGTAGTGTGCGCACCAACGTCTCCGTACTGCAATCTAGTTGCATAGAGATGTGCTCACAGCGTGAAACTACCATAATGAATTACTTTAATATGCGCTTGTTATTTTAAGAAGACTCCAACTATTTGATGGATGACTCCACTCAGTCGAGAGTCGTTCAACTCCTTACGAGTTTTACTTAACGCTCCTCAACTACTCGGACAAACTTTGCTCGCACTTAAGCTTCCCAAGTGTTAATCGATCACCTCTGGTCAACGATCTATTGAACCTTATTGAGTTGTCTCGAGGATCTGCATAGGCTATATTGTATAAATCTTAAAGTTCTACGAAGAATTAAGACGCCTTGACTGCAGACGGTAAACATAATGCGCTATATTTCACGAGAATAACTGCGGTGTTAGCCCGTATATGCGGCATTGTGGCGGAAATTTTATGCTGAACTATACTCATATTTCTAGAAGCTGCATCGTTCACGGTTCATTAGCTATCAACGCGAGGCCACGTGCCGGCGTCGGGCGAACCTACGGCGAATGCACATAGCTTCTTGCTCCCTAGTACTCATTAATATTCATAACTGCTACAATATTGCTTAAATTTTGATATTTGTGTCAGGATTTTTTGTACTCGTACAAGAATTTATGCGAAAATTATAACCTGAATCCCTAAAATAATGAAAGACGCGATATTACTGCCAAATGTTAGGTACATTTTCGTTCCTATGAGATTAATATTTCTTCTTACATTTCGTGCTAATATCAGAAAAGGGGTTAAATGTAAGGGAAATGGAAACCGTGAATGAAGGCGTATGGGAGGCATTTTGCAGCTTTTATAAGCGTCAGTAAGCTACGTTAAATCCGGGGCGTTACAACGGCTTAGTGGATTTATTTTATTACATTTACTTATTCAACATAGAGCGGTATGATCGTCCCACCACTTTTAGGTGCTACTTAGTTAATTGAATTGAACAGGGTCCAGTCTATTTGAATTAAAAGATTTACGATAATGTGGAAGGATCCAGACCTGACCTCAAATATTTATAGCTTTAATCACAATACACTTAGGGGTACAGGAAATAGTCCCAGCGACTAGTAGCAAAATACATTTGTAATAAGGATTAGACAAGCAATTACAAACAATGTTGTTAATTACGAAGTCTCTTAACGTAATATTTAATTGCGCCAATTAACTGGGTTATAAGATGATAAATTGCACATTCTTTACTAGATCTTGTTCATTACATTTGTGCATTAAGTTCTACGATATTATTTTTTTCAAATAACTTTGAAACAGTGAAATTTTCGTTAATAATTAATTAATAAATTTGAAATTCATCAATTTTCTTATACTTACTGACTTAACGGGCTTGTTAGTTGCTATTGAAAAAAATCTTTAGGTTACATATATTATTTCCTTAGATAAAACCGCTTCAGCTCGTGCTCCTATAGGTACCAAAATAGTGTTATTCTTTTAGTACTTTCATTTTAAAACAAGCATTCATAATGTTCCTAATTCCTCAAGCGTTTTAATTTTTTATATTCAATTTAGGGATAGCAAAATGAGCACATATTCTGGTTTATAGTGGTGGAAGTTCTGATAAAGTTATTGAATAAACCGATCTTACTCGAATTAATCACGTTGCTCGCTGTCGTAAGTTTTCTTTTTGCGAATGGCACAACCTCGTACGGCATACATCAGTCTTTTCAAACTTTGCTGGTAAATGAAAATTTCAATTTTTCTTTATCCAGTGAGTTACCTTAGAGTAGTTTTAATAGAATTTAGATTATATCTGCTCAGCTATTAATTTTCAAGGATGTTACATATTTTTAATTGAAACTGACGTTCATCAATTGCACTAGATCCATTGAGAACTAATTATCCCAACACGCTGGAGACTAAAAATGTTCATCAAGGCGGGGACAGTATTTCTCACATCTCCGGAGGACTACCAGAAGTAAGAGTTAAATTATATTCAAACAACAAAGAGTTCAACAATTACTAAATTCGTTATATGATCGCAAATTCTTATTATTGGGATACTAATTGTAATCTCCATTCCCTTCGCTACATTATCCCTCTAAGCGTCCTCGATACCTGCGGGGGAATTCTCCCATCGGTGGGACTTTAATAGGTACATTAAGTAAGATAAACAAAGGGGAGAACTGACGAAGAAAATCTCCACCTCACGCATCAAAGGTGCTCCGACGCAATTACGAGTTCGGCCGCCAATGATTTCTCACTTGCTCCGCTTCTGCGATTAAACGATTCAATTTTCGAAGTGCCAGCCATTAAATGAAGATGTTGCCGTCTATTTTCCGCTCCGCAAGAATTAAATGGAGCGGTGCACGAAGAAACAAAACACCGAGGTACCTCGCGAATATTGGCTCTCGCAACGAGTACTCTCTTTCTTTTCTTTTTTCCAAGATACTAATCTAGTTAGTCCAATCTCGAATGCGTTCCTTTAATCTGGGGAAATAAAGCTTTTCCACAATTAAGTCAATCACGCCTGTTTAACTCGATTTCCTTTTAAGAAACCTATTACAGACCGCAGGGACCATTCTCGGGAAGAGCTGCGAGCTAAATTGCTCCGAGGTAGAACCAGTCAATTTAAATGTTAAAGCAGTTTCATTAAAAATGACAATGCAAATTCTGTTATAGAATATTTTTAAGAAAATATTTTGTGTATAGCAGAATGTTATTGAGCAGTTTTAGTCATAAAAACGTTAAAAAAAGTTATAAAAAGAAAATAAATAATATATCACATTTTTGTCTTATGTAAAAATAAAATGTGATTCTTCGATTGCTTTGGAATCTATTTTAATATCAAAAATTTATTATAAATAAATTTTTGATTAAATTTCCATACTGACTGAAATATACCGTCTGAATGTTTTATGGAACATAAGTTACCTATGGATTATTCTGCTTGTTTCTTTTTCTTGCGATCTTTGTTAACAAATATAAACAAAGCTCTGTTTATAATCACGTGTGGTCTGTTGTCATAACAATTCTCATATACATGATATAAATATAGACAAACTTCTTATCATTCAATTCCATAAATAGACCCATTAACCTCACTATTCAATAATTCTAATTGATTGATAATAAAATTTACTACGTTTATCTGCGTATCAAAGTAAACATTAATTCATATGAGTTATTTATTTTGTATGAATGAATTAATACAATTAGGTGCAATCACAATGTTCGGGTAAGCTTAATGGCATTAAAAGGAATGTAGGATAGGGAGAGTAATGCACGTTGTGTAAGACAATTATTTCATTCGGGGAATTGACTCAGCATTTCTCTTAACGCCCGGCGCAGAATCTTCCCTCTCGGATTTCTTGGTATCTTTTCAATAAATTTAACCCCACCTTTTAATTGCATGAATGGGGCAACCTGAAAAAGATTCATTAGTTACTTTCTTATCGACTTGTCATAATTTAAAAGAGGAAAAGAATTTTAACGTCACTCGTGTTCTAATTTCAAAATCTGAGATGATCATCAGAAATTTAAGTTTTTTTTTGAAAGTACATTAGTTACACTTGTTAACTAAACAAATATCTGAATCTTATGATTACGATGTATTTAAATATTGTAACAAATGTGTAATTTGTACAGTAATAAATACGGATATTTTTCGTTTTAAATAAATTGACGTTTTAACGGTTATGAATTGAAATTTAAATACAGAAGCACAAAAAATTAAACGAAATCCTAAGAATATGAATGATAAGAAATATAACCCCAAATGTGTTATCTTCGACGCCAGCAAAAAGCATTCATAACATTGATACGAGATTAAAACGTGCGATTATGGTACAAGCTCAAAGACCAAAAAAAATAAGGGCTTTTTATTGCTAGCTCGATAAGAATCTCAATTTTTAATATTGGTAAATATAATATGTATTGAATAATCTTAATAATTTGTCTATATTGTTTTTTTTATCACTCACTTCAAAGAATATTAAAGTATTAAAAAAACTTTTTTTACATTGAGAACTAAGCTTATCAACTTTTAAGCTTTTATTTACCATTCCTCCAAACCAAATGACAACAATCTCTTATAAATTAAAGTTAGAAACCGTGTTGTTCCCGGATTCGAACCACCACTACTCTACTTTCATTTACCTCAGCAGCAATATAATCAACGAGCTCTTTCTCAATAACATTGGCGCCCGGCTGCTTCACGACGAAAGCTGTCGGTTCCTCTCCCAGCAGCGGCACTGGTTTGCCCACAACACCTGCTTCTCGGACGCCTGGATGGAGCAGAAGTATCGTCTCCAATTCTAAAGGAGCAACCTAAACATAAGAGTAGCGTATACTAGATGTTGTTAGTTTTTTGTTTTTTTTTATAGTAAGTCTGTTATGAAAAACATATCGACGCTTGATTGAAGGCAGAAATGACTAAGCGACATTGTGGGCGATATTGAGTTGTATACATATTTTGATCTGATCTAAACTGAAATCAGTTAATATGAAATAATCAAGATTGTAAAGAACATTTTAAGACCACGAGAATTATCACTACAATTATTAGATGGTATTTTTTTTCAGTCTAAATGACTCTTCTATAAAGTTGCCTACTCGCTTCGGAAATTTATACACACAATTCCTCCGAATTATGTAATAATTTTATAAATTACCTAATATATTATTATAATATATTATAGGTTTAGGTTAGGTTAGGCTTAAAACAATTATTCATTATTATTTTAAAACTTAAAACAACCTTATATCCGTCATATGAAATGATTTCCTTCATTCGGTCGACGATGAAAAAGTATCTGTCGTTGTCGTAGAACCCGAGATCTCCCGTTTTAAAAAACCCTTCCGGATCTAAATAAGTCGAAGGGTCGACTCCAATATAGCCCTTCATAAGTACGGGTCCCGTTATACGGATCTCCCCATGTTGATTCGGACCTAGGGTCTTGTTCGTTTCTGGATCTGATATCTGGAAATGACACACATTTTAATTTATTCGTTGCAAATTGCAAACTTGAGACTGGGATCTAAATTAAAAAACTAAATTTCGTGTTGAGTATCCTATCTTTGTAGATATGTAAGTACTATTGGTACATAATTTTTTTCGAGCCAAATCAATCAAAGATCTATTTCTGAAAATTCATTTGAAGTTTCATATAAA
Source organism: Udranomia orcinus (assembly GCA_018247775.1). Classification (NCBI taxonomy): domain Eukaryota; kingdom Metazoa; phylum Arthropoda; class Insecta; order Lepidoptera; family Hesperiidae; genus Udranomia; species Udranomia orcinus. The sequence goes on from DWGW01000974.1 coordinate 6,584, forward strand.
CGTAAACAACACGTGAACTTTTTTACAAGAATATTTAAGTGTTAGAAAAAACATAAAACTAACCATTAAAATAATTTAATTTAACATAGGATTTAGCGCTGTTATTAAACTTTATATCAACTATTTAATGAAACATAAACGTTATATTTGACCGAACGTAAACGGAAGTTTCTTAAGTGGTTGTTATGGGTTAAATTGGTGCTACATCGAGCTTAAATAAATTCGTGTAATGATATCTCGTTAATCTTAAGTAAACTTTACCTTCAAAGTTATACCCGGCGAAGCCATGCCAACGCTTCCCGACTTGGAGCCTTTAGTGCCCCAATTTTCCGAAGTTAACTCACCACATTCGGTCATGCCGTATCCTTGTAAGACGTCTTGTAGCTTAGGAAACCTAAAATATTAAGTGAGAGAGCTTAGTTAGACAAGATCTAATGTATTTAAGATAATATGTAAACTTCCAATCTACTATTGAAGACCTGGTATTATTTGTAGCAAGTCTATAAGTCGTAATTATAACATTGTTCTTATTAATCGATTAACGATGACAATAGCTCTTGTTCGCGCCTTATCTATTTTGTGATCTATTATAATAATTGTTCGTAGCGAGGTTCATAATAAACGTGTATCAAATACATATAGAATGGAGGCAAAGTTATGCTATTTATTTTATTCTCATACTTGGCATCTGTTGAGAAATGGAACAATAGAACGATCAAGATATACTCGTAGGATAGATACAGGCCATCCGCCCCGAGGCACTGCCCACGGTTTTACATCCTTATCCCTCGGGAAACTTTTGTTTTTTCCGGGATAAAACATAGCTTTTACCAGTTTAAGTATCGCCAAGCAAAAAATCAAGACCATTCTATCGGGAATCCGTGAGCTCCAGAAAAATAGTGACAAAGATTCTGTATTTCATATTTTGTAAGACTTTATATGTCTATTGCTTTATATTTTGTTATTAAATATCAGTGAATTTTTACTTTTAAACAATAAAGAAAATAGACATATTGTAGGATATAAAAACATAATTATATAATAGTCTGAAACAGTGATGAATTTTAAGTAAAATTACACTAATTTCATTTTTGGTCCACATTTTTCTTTTCGACTTTGTATGTTTGTTATGATTATACATGAGTATATTCTGTATTCGTTTATTTTATTAAATTATTCAAGTAGATTATTCTACAAACAGCAAGAAGCTAATCTCAGATATGTAGTTAAACTCACATTTTCTTTAACCTCTGTACAGTCTTGCTATGAAGTGGTGAAGATCGAGAGTAAATGATCCTGAGAGAGTCTAGGTTGTACCTCTCCATGTTCTCCGCTTTAGACATGAAAGCGACGTGAGAAGGGACAAGCATAGCTATGTTGACCTAAAACCAAGAATAATCGTTAAAATACTATGGACAGATTCACAGGATTATATTCTTCGAAATTTTTCTTTTTGCGTAACATTCGTGTTTCGTGTTCAACGTGTGTAATATCAATTAGGAATAGGTTGGAAATTGACTATAAAAATTGAACATTGAAAACATTAATATTTTTAAAACTAACCATTATGTGTATAAAGCAAAATTTGTCGTAGGCAAACGAAATTAACTAATACTTTTGTAGTTAATAGGACTAGTTAATAGATCCTGTGTGGCGGGCCCTCGTCTAATACGGCAATTTTCTTAACACCGCTGTATTTGACGTACAGGGAATAATCAATGTTCGTAGCTAGCCCGGCTGGAGTGACGCACTACCGCTGTTAGTCATCTGATGGGCTGTCAGATGGGTGTTACATTTTGCGTACGCTTTCAGAGCCTACGCCACGTGTCGTATAACACGATGTAACTAATTTATATTTCGCACAGTAACTAGCGCTCCTGTGTTTGATATTTCAGTAATTTGAGCGAACTACTACTTAGTTTTCTATTTAGTTTGTTATTTCTGTTTAATTCAAGTAAATAAATGATAATAGTAAGAGATAGAATCTGATGATCAATTTATTTGCCTTGATTAAATTATGAAGATGCTGATCTGTGACAATTATCCCAAAATTACGTAGTCTACGAAGGATAAAAGAAGGTATATTAGGTCTAATATAGATAAATAGGTAATCGTAGCCAGATATATCTGAACATAATCTCGTAATACAAATCAACAAAACACGTACGTAAGTATTTTTGCCATGCGCTCACTCAGATCTGAGTCATAGCGTCTATTATCATTATTCGGCTTTTCTGCACATTGAAAATATTCACCAAACGAATATCTTTCCCCATGAAGGATAAACAAGGAAAATCTTAATGAGATTCTTTCAGAACCATTTCCGGATATTAATCCATTATGTTTGTTAGTAGGAACATTACAAGCATTACGTAAATATGTTAGAATAAGATATAGGCTAACATCGACTTATATTTAGATTTATGTCAACGGAGAGGAAGATAATTACGTGAAAATTAAAAAGGCGCTTCAATCATATGCGGGTAGAGAAGATGGCGGACGTATTTACATAAGATTTATAGTAGCTACGAAGTTGCAATTGTAGGATCTACGGCAAAATTAAAATAATATTTTAATTAAATGAATCCTTGTCAAACGTGACATAGATTGAAAAATTATGTGTTAAAATTTACATCTGCCAATGTTTAATGTAATAGATGCTAATGTAGAAGTTGCTCGCTAACAATAAATTGCACTATATATTTTTGTAATAATAATTTTTATCTCACAAATCAATATAATAATAATAAATGTAAAATTTTCTGTCTCCGGTTCTTAATACGGGCAACAAAACAAAATAGTTGCAACGTGAAACTTTTTCATTTTGCAAACCAAAAATGTGGTGACGTAACTTTTCTCGAGGATGTAAATTAGGATACAAAAGATAATTTGTCTTCCAGCGAATCCGTTATACAAATATATCTGATAAAAAATATTTTAACTAGGCTGCGGGCCCTACTTGTTTGAAAACATACTTTTCGAAGTTCTTACTTATTCGGAGTTTTAATTGAATTGTATTAAAAAGTCAATTCCCGTTGGCGAAAATAACAATACAAAAATAAATATGAAAAATGTTTAGTTACAGGCACCTCAAAACAACAAATATGGTAAAGATAATATCTTTATGATTGCAATTTAGTTTTAAATGAATAATATGCACAATTGTTACATCTTGTCAATTGAACATTTATAATTAAGTGATCGTTAAATACGATACTCCTAAGTTTCTTGTGCTCATATTTAAACTGCACTAGGAGTATGTTATATAGGTCTTATAAAAAAGTGGTTTTAACTTACTTGGCATTCTTGAAGGCACTTTAGCACAGAGTCTTGTGTAGGCTCATTTAAATAAACAACCTTTCTTCCTGCTAATAGAAATTTGTAAGTCATAAAAGCGTCATAATTGTGATACCATTCACCGAAAACGAAGACAGTTTTTAAAGATTCGTCTTTGTATCTAAAAAATGAAAAATACAGTTGATACCTTACATTTGTGTATATTGATTTTTAATTTAAAACTCAATTTATTTAAACAAGTAACTCACTCATCCCATAAACTGTTTAAGATACAATTTAAATGCGTTAAACGCACTCCCTTTGGCATTCCCGTTGTTCCAGACGAATAAAGAATGAATGCGGTATCATTTTTCCCATCAACATTTACCGGCTCAAATCTGTTTACATCAACTTCATTTGAAATCAGCGATTCAACCGAAATGGCTGTAGCCGGGGCATCGTCGAGCGTTATATAGGTTTTGATGCAATCAAAACTTCTCAGTACATCACTATTCAGGTCCCAAAAAAGCTTTGAACAAATGAAGTACTTCGGTTGTGTTATCGACAATTTATGCCTTAATACGGCTGGAAGGAATAATTTATGTTAAACCCGGGCGATAAAAGGATTGAAATCGAGTACGTCAAAAGATATTAAGAGTCGTACCTCTGCCGCCATTCAAATCGTATGGCGTGTACGTCGCCCCAGTGAATACGATTGCGAGGACTGTTGGCACGAAAGTATTGCGCTTTTCGGAACCGACTGCCACAATGTCACCTCTTTCGACGCCCAACTTTATAAGTGAAGCGGCGAGATTGACAGCGTATCGGGTCAACTCCTTGTAAGTAAGCTTTTCTTTTGTATCGGCATTCTCCTGTTTATTAAGACCATTTTCCTAATATAATTGAAATGGTAACAGAAAAAACTGTTCTAGTTACAATCCTAAGTTATGATGACGAAAGAGGAGAAGATACATTTGTTTTGTTTATGTTTCATTAGCGAGTGAACAAGAAATTAGAACTGGAAAAGGTTGAAAGAAGTTTCCTTTTTGAACAGAGTTAAAAGATTCCACGATATCGTATGCGTTGACAATTCCAAGAAATCTGAAATTTCGCGCAAAGGTATTCTGGCAATTTTACTTTTAAAATTTAAATGCGCTCGATTGGTATTTGGGGGTGAAGGAGCGCACTTCAGGAATCCGAATAATTGTACTACAATTGTTTAATTTACCACACAATAACATTTCATTTCTATCTGGATTCGTTTAAATAAATGGATTTGGAAATTAAACATTTCACAATAACAAAGTGTATGTAAATATAAAATTCCTTACCACTGCAATTTCATTGTTCATCTTCCGGAAATGGTCCAACATGTATTTACCAAAATTTAAATGTGCCGGCATCTGCACATTTTGATTACCGTAAACATACAGCTCGTTGGTTAACATTCTCTCGTAATTTAATTAGTTATTATTGTACATAAAATAACAGGCAGTGTAATAACAATGCATAAACGTTTGTTACGAACTAGCGCCTCTATGAAATAAGCGACACTGATAACTCGGTTACATTATAACTCTTCTTTTATGGTAGCTATGCGCTATTTAAAGGAGCAAATTGAATTATCTTTATTACCTACGAGTACGCACGCTGCGTTTCGCTTGCGGCATTGCTTGCCCTCATATTAAAAATTTTATAATTTGTATGTTTGGTTAAAAACATTTTTGATATTGGTGTAGCAGACGGGGATGCATGGTAAATGATCATTAGATGTTGATTCAGTTCGATGCATTGCTAATCGTAAGGACTAGGTTAGAACATGCCTGGTGGTTACGTAACAGAACATTACACACTGCAGTTATAAACCAGAATCAGATGAATTTGGTATTGGATATAAGGTTGGAACTGTAAGAAGTTCTACCACTTTCTAAAACATAAAAAACAATGTCAATTTACTTTTTTTCATAAATCAATTTACTTCATCATAAGATGAAGTAATTTGTCCGTAAACGATACAGTTTTTCATTCTGAATTATGATGTAACATGAATATAATTGTTGTTTTATTATACAATCGTTTTACTCATTAATATACAACTCAAGGAATAAAATGATGATAAGAAATAGTAATTATGTTTATTGAATAATGTTATCGGGTATTTTCCATTCAGCTCTCTTTGACAACGTGAAACATGAAACTGTAATAAAAGTACATTATAGGTATTTGTTAGGATCTGTTTACTTTACTAGGATTTATTACATTTTTCTCTTAGACTCCTGTACCTCAAACATTCTGCGTTTTTTTAAAGACAATGATTGTATCGTTCTGAAATTATTCTTTTCAAGTTAAAAATATATCCGAAACTATACAAGCACCTCTGTTCTCGGTTCTTAGTCGTGTACGGAATATGTGAGACATCCATTAGATTCTGTTGGGGCAGCAAACCGACCTATGTTCAAAGTTATATTCACATAATTAGTTTTTTTGAGGTTGCATATTATGATGTTTCCTGTTTGTATAAACAAAATAAATCCCAGGCGTGGTCCAAGATAAAATGAAAGATAGTAAGGAAAGTTATACAGATATATTAAAGATCAAATAAAGAAACAAACA
>DWGW01000975.1:0-12467 GCA_018247775.1 Udranomia orcinus
AATGTATGTACCTAATATATAAAGGATTTATAAATTGTTATCAAAATGTAATAATACGCTACCGCTGAGTCGCATTTGAAATCACACTCATATTATTTATTTCCACGATAGTCGAAACACGTTCAAGTATGACGCAACAATGATTTACATTGTATCTATAAGAATCAATGTAAATGTGGAGATTTAGTAGAATCTGATAGATGAAACTGTTTAATAACCATTGCAATATGTGCATTTTTTAAGTATTATATCAATATTAATTAAAGTCTGTACTGTACTAGTAAACTATCGGACATCATAGGAGATGCGGGAGTCAGGTACGAGTACAATCAATAATTGTATCTGCATGCCATTGTATTGGCTTGATCCTGTACGGGAATATATTCACTCGGCCACACCCCGAGCCCTGATCTACACCAACGTAGAAAGAAAGCTTAAAGTAATTTAAATACATAAACGAACCCTCTCGACTCTCATATATCCGTCGATGGAGTAATTTATCCTAAACCAATGTTCATTGGACTAATTGCTCGACGAAGACTTAATGCACTCCGGGCCGCAGTGGCCGCTAATGAAATATGTGAGCCATTTGTCGAGGAATGAGAAAATAAAGCTGGGAGAGAAGATTTAAAGTACCCCGTAAAGAATGGATAATCAAGAAATCCTTCTACTAAAGAGGAATTAAAAATTGAGCTTAATAGAATTTAAAATAATAACGGTGTCAAGTGAGCGGCACGGAATACAAAATTGGTATCGTTGTTGAAAGTCATCGAGGTGACAAGTTGGAAATTGTGGAGTTTTGAATCGATCTTGAAAATATCGTTAATACTAATGGTACTAATACTAGTTTTTATTATGCACTGACACAGAAAATGAATATTAAAAGATTCGATCTATTCTCGGTTGGATGTGGTTGTATGACAGCAGACCGAAGAGGCTGCTAACACATTCTAAATAATAAATATAGATAAAAGAGAATATAAATATGTAAAAGTTTAGGAAAAAAAGTTCTTCTTTTGAAGATGCCTTGGAAAACTTCTTTAAAAGTAGGTGCTAAATGTTTAACTATTAATCTACGAGTATATCTACGGACTAGAATGTCGCATAGATTCTTCAAAACACGATATTAAATTTAGAAAGATTTTTTAAATCAGAATTACACTATACCCGAAAATATCGATAAAAAGAAATCCCAATTTGTCGTTCCTAATTCAAACGAATGTATTCGTTTATATAAACTATTATTTTAAGCACGGATTTTTGATACAAAGAGGTGTGTTGCGTTAACTGTTTTAACAATGTATTTATGTCAATAATATTCTGAACGGTTACAAACCGAGTTTACAATGCAATTATCGAGTGTCAGTACAGTTACAAGGCTCGACATCCCGCAAAACATTGTAAATTAAAATACGAGTATTTACACAATTAAAACATTTATACACAAATGAGGCTCAACAAGTGATACTATTTTTGAATTAGCATCTCACATTAAGGTCTATACATTTCATATTACCTATTTATCTACTAACTTAATATTATAAGTCGGTGAAGGCTATATATTAACCTATAATCCTAGACTCTTCTTTAAGTGTTCCGTGTGTCGATTGAACATACTACGGCTATGTAGAATCAAACTAAACAAGCCATTCTAAGCCTAAGTGCCTTTACTTAACTATAACTACCTATACCATATACATACATACATGCATGTAGCGCCTAGTTTTTTCCCAGCCCTTACGTCCTCAGAGTACTCAAAGGAAGTATGTACTCGCCTAGAAACTGGGTTACAACGATCAGCGTGAAGGCGAGGTGTGGGAGCCGCATAGACGCGGGCGGCGTATGTGGGCCACGAGCTGCCTTCTGAATTTGTTAACTTTTCCAGCGATTCCCAACTTTGTTAAGTGTTTTATACGCGATACGTGATCGCTGGCAACTTAGCGGGAAATTAAATGGAAGTTTACTCACTTGTTTTAGAACTCGACGCGTGCTGTCGATAGCTTTTGCGCGTTTATATGCCTAAACTACGTTGGTTTTGTGTAGACGTCCTACGCCTTGTAGGGTTACAAAACCATATGCGTCCGGAGTTCAATGAATAAGACCGCAGGTAATTCATTTCGCATCTTTATCATACCTTTAATCCGTTACTTAGCTTTGGAGTGAAGCTTGTTAAGTATACTTGCAGTACAGGGACAAAAACTATATTTTTGTTCTGATGCTAAGTATGAATCACGAATGTTTCTACCACCACTGAAGGGTTGCAGCCATAAAATATGATTCAGCGTTCGCGTTTACGTTGCATTTTTACTTTATGGCACTATAAGCGAAATCTATCCGTACTTGTGTGCCATTACGGGTTTTATATGGCTCGATTCACGACAATTCATTGCTGACGCGCAATAAATACGATAAAGGAAGCGTCGTCCGATTTGCCTTCGATCGTGAACACGTTGTTTGGTAGGGTCGCCATCCATCCGGATCACCCCGGAATTGTCCTAGTTCGTTGTTCGTAAATGACTATTCGGAAGAGTTTTCAAAGCGTACGAGTATATCTGTGTAAATGAGGGTACTTTTAAATTAAAGTCGATTGATTATCACAATTGCGGTTAAAGGGTTAGATCACAGATTCGTTAGTTAATACATAGCTTAATATAATATATACATTATAAGAATCAAGATAATAATAAAAGATAAAAGCTATCATTTTCGTTATCTGCTTGATATAAAGTAAAATTGATTTTACGTAAATAATCTACCCACTAAGTTCATGTGTCCAAGATCTTCTATTTGAAAGACGGTAACCCTACGTTTGAACGATTTTACAAAACTATAATACATAATACGCAAAAGAGCTCATTTCAGATTGAGTTATTCAAATATTTTCCAGCCACTGTGTGTTTCATTGTTAAAGGAATAGAGTATATTCCACATCGGGCCACGTTTCGCTTCGCATGAGCTCCGGTAGTTTGTTACTTGTAAAGCATAAATGTATTGCAGCTGAATTGTTATTACGGTCGGTGGGTAGTAGCACAGAGGAGTGAATTTCTCTGGAGAAATTGTGCTGAGTGTTATTTGTTTCAAACATTAAAGTGTAGAAGTGCAGCTCGGCTGCTGTAAGGACTGTAATACCACTGTTTTTAATGGAGAGCTCATTTCTCAGAGAACGCTACGCCGAGATTATTGCCACAGTGGCGGTGCATTAATTTTTGTACCGCCGCTTTGTACCCGTTGAGAATTACTGGCACTTATGAAGACGCAACTGTTAAAAATATTTATGACGCTTTTTGGCTCTTAGCAAATGAGAAAATGTAAAATCGTAACGGATGGACACTTTTGTGTTTTGTCATACGAATACGAATTTTATGGCTTTCGTGCCTCAAAAAATACTTCTGCGCTTCGCGAATTTCGCGGGGCGAAGGTTTACCTCTGAAAATTCACAATATGACGCTTTTGACAAATATAATAATAATAATAGTTATGCGTGACAAACAATTTTATTATACAAAAAAATTTATACGATTAACAAAAACGGTCAGAGCTTTATATTCAAACATTTTAAAGCGAATGCAGAATATATATCTGGAGTTTTTTGTACATCAACGGTTCCAACAACGCATTGCGCGGTGACAAAAGGGGAATATTAGTTTTATGCCGAAAAAACGTCCGCTATATACGTAAAACTAGCACCGAAATCAATTCGCGCTGCGCTCCTAACGACCTCCAAAACGCCCCGAGTAATGGCCGGCCATCCGATACCCGCCGCCCGCGATATTTTTCCATTTAAAACGCGAAAAATGCTGGAAAAATCCAGAAAAAGCGCCCCAGTAAATACGAATGTTCCCTGCACGACGATGAATTGGAACGGTACACACGGAAGTGAATCGTGGGATGGATTTCGCTGACCGACGCCAGTGATCCGGATTTGATTCTCAGACGTTCGAACACGTTTGCTTTTTCGAATTCTTATCGGTAATTGGAGAACAAAAATAATATAAGATGATCCTTCGGTGTTAATTTAACGTATATGTCGATAAGGTCAACTCACTAGGCACTAGGAATACAAACAATGCAGTTCAAAAACCCCAGTTGTTTCAACGATACACCACTTTAGTCTCATGAATGAGAGCGAGACGGCACAATTAACTAACCAACTAAGACAATCTGAGAAAGCATCCCAGTGAATACAAATGCGAACTATTCATCGATAGATACCTGAATTGGGTCGGAATACACACAGAATTATGCCTCCATTGTTAGAGAACGACAATGGAGAAGAAAATAAAGGAATCTTCTTGAGATCTTGCTTACCGTGCGGGCTTTGTTATTATATTTGTCCTGATTCTGAATCTATTCTGTTTAAAGATTCTAAAGGGGTTTCGATAGCTTGTTAGTATTATATATTACGGAAATACAAACAATGCATTTTAAGACTAAAATATTGTCTACTACTGAATGTTCAAAACTAATAGATCAACGAAAAATTGACTGGAGATAAAACTTGGAAACTATGTATACGTGTTCCTTTTACATATACTCGTAAGCCTTTACATATAAAATAGGTAAGTATCTACGAAATGCTAACTCTCTGGTGGTGAACAAGGAGATGAAAGTTAGTATGGTGATGGTGATTCTATAATTTCTCATATTAATTTCCCGGAAAAGGGAGCAGATATTGGTGAATATATTTGGGAGGTTCTGTTACTAAAGTTAAAGATAACGCGAGCCAAATCGTGGGGAACTGTCAGTTTAGTACATTTTCTTATTAGCGAGTACAAGTTTAGTAATTCAAACATTGATTTGATACTTGGAACGATTTCCTTTCTATAAATTACCGCATGTATGCACGAGACCAATCGCATTTTTAACGTCGTTTAATTCATTATGGACACTCATAATCAGTGGCCACTTAACGTCAAATAGCCGAGCGGTATAAAATAGACGCACAAAAGATCGCGTATCACAAAGACCGAATAAAAAAATCCACATTCATGAAATGCAGCGAAAAGAACTTTTCACCTTTTCGAGATCAGTTGAAAACTGAATGGGATAGTATATTGATGTTTACCATCGTTTACTCGCGCACCCTAATGGTTGCCACTCCGGCTACTAATGGAATCATGATGTATGGCACCGAATAAGGATGTCATTGAGATACGATTCCGGTTCTGAAACGTCGGAACTTCGGACTGATTGTCGTTACACCGATTTCGGTTTCAGTTCCGAAGTTCTGCATACACGGTTATCCGGATTACATATGATTGAGATTAAAAAAGTGTTTTATTCCATCATTCATTCTTTTGTATGTGTATTGTTTTTCTACTATTCGAAATTATAATGTTGTATCATTTTTTCTTCTCTCTCACACGTCTTTGTTCAGCCTAATTCGATTCCGTATCCGATTTTGGTTCCGATCACATCCCTAGTCCCAACCTTGAACCTTGTACACGCTTTCCCAGTCCACCGTTGACGAGTAAGTGCGTTCATTTCGTAGTTTGACGAGAATATTGCTGAATGATTTAAATAAACTATGAAAACGGCGTATTTGTTAAATGTTTTGATCGATTTCTATTGTAAAAAAACATTTCTACTTATCCGTTTTGCGTTCTCTATGAATATGCATATCCATTTTTAATAATAGTAAATGTTTTTAAATAATAATCGTCAATTTTCCTGTTTATTCTCAGATTTCCCATGTTTTAGAAACGGAGTGAATCTGATTAAATACAGGGAATTACGTACCATACCGCATTTACAATAGAACTCCACAAAGAAAGCTCCCAATTCAGCCAAGTATATTCGAAGACTGATATTCAAATATCTTGTGAAACTATCATATGGAACTGAAATACAATCAATAACCAACCTAGACACAACCTAAAAACCAACTGAGACATACCTCGAAAGGCGCTTCGCCATGGTGCTTGTTGTTCAGGATGAGGAAGGAGCAGAGGGGTCCACGCGCGCGGATCGCCGGCGTCACCTCCACCAGCGTCTCGTTCTCACGGATCAGACCGTGGTAGCCCTCGTCAGGCTCCGCCAGCTCCAGGTAGGGTATGTCTGTGGATGAAGATTATGTCATTAGAACAGTGTATGATAAGTGTTATTTGTACTATCTAACACAGATTAAATTTCACTTTATAAGAAAGAATTTATAAAAATATGGGATGGAATCTGAAAACAGTAATGTGATCCTACTATGATGTTAATGGCCACTGCTACCTATCAAAATACTGAATCGAAAAAGTAACTAGAAATACCTTTTGTATTTTTATTTAAATATATTGATGTGCATCGTTGATTTTAATTTTAATATAGCTTGCTGCAACTGTGCAGCTGTGAAAATTTTTGACAATTTGGAAGTTAGCGGCGCCACTTCCGTCTTAAATTAAATGTGTAAATACCGCCATCTATTGGCGTAAACTGCAACTGGAATTAGCAATTCGAATTCCGCGCAGGGTTCTCAGGGCCTGCAATCAGTAGACAATTACATGCATCTGCCAAATTATGGAAGCGGGCCGCAGATGTTCGCTCTTGTCGTTTGGATAACTTCCAAGAGAACAGAATAAAAAAAAGAATTCTAGTTACTGACGCCATTTGCATTAAATTAAATGGCACCGCGCGTTATCGGCGGCGATTTATGATGCTTCTTTGCAAAGGAAATAATACGCGTATAGTATGTTTGTTTAACATATTTATTTTTGGGAAAGTTTCTGACAAATTAGATATTTCAAGCAGAGAGAGAAAGAGTGAATATTTTATAGCACAGCAGTGCATTCTTGTAGCGTGTAATAAAATAAAAAAACGAACATAATGTGAGTTATGTATTACTCTAAGGCCTAAAGCAAATTCCATTCCTTCATATCGGGCATAGCCTAATAGATTTTTTATTAGCATCGCCATCTTGGGATGCTCTACAACAGCGGGTTTAAAAAAATCTCTTCTAAAGAGAATCTCACATAGACTCTTCTCTGATAAACAATACACCAGAATTCGCCCTTTGTTTAGTACACACGAATGTCAACCGCTCAAAATGGAAATTCAATAACAATGCAAAATCGAAATACACGATACGAACGGCGCCGAGTAAAGCTGTGTATGCACTGCTCCACTCCACGCCGTCCGTTCTATTTGCACCCGCTATACAATGCAAAGTGCGGTATAATTCTCAGCCTTTTGTGCCCTATATTCGCTGAGAATAGGTATCCTCTATCCCATAATTCTGATTTCGCCAATCCTCTCTTGTCCCATAGATGGGCATGACTGGGAATGAATGGTTTTAGCATTAAGTCCGCTTTTTGTATCTATACATGTTATTGTTAATTGTTTCAATAAAGACTAAATAAATTAATAACTTATTTATAAATAAATGGGTTCATGTTTGGTTTATGGATGTGATTAATGCAATATCGACGGTTGAGCATCAAAATGAATGTTGATTAGCAGACATATCTAATGTTAATGTAACTGTTCTTGAATTGGCCATATTCGAAAAACACTAGGCTATGCGTTCTTCTGCTATTTATTAAAACACTGTACGATGGAGACGTATCACCGAACCTGTTAAGTAATATGCACCTTATACTTGATATTCAATGAATTCAATAAATGCAATGATATCGCGCGCGAACAAACACAACGGAACGGACAGTGTATGGGAGCTTAAACACAAATTGAATCGACCGTCCGGAACGAGGTTGATGTCAGCGGGCTCATATTTACAGCTACACCGGTACATTTATATTCAAATACAGCCGTCAAAATTATATTACATCATACGTCGCTCTTTGTCGAAAAACTACCATTGAATGGGTAGTATAACGAAACTGCAGCGAGACGCAGTCGCACGGGAGAAATATTAGACTCATTGTAATGCAAAGCTCGTTGTAAAACTTTCTACTTTATCTGTAACAATAATTTCAGTCGCCGTAAATCGTACGAAAGGCCCGGATACGGTAATAGTAGATGATTCAATGCATATTGTGCTCGATTTCGATTAACTTATAGGCAATGATTAAATCTAAATACCGTTAGCGTCCTTATCTTATTCTCTTACTTTATAAAATATCAATAAATAAAAATCAAAATTTAAATTTAGCTGGAAGAGCTTTGTAGACAAAAATCAATAAAGAATCATTATTAGCATCCTAATCATAAAACACGTATGACAATGGCGTCTACTGGGCTGGCAAAGTAATTAAAAACAAACTCTGAGCTAATGTGAGTTGAAACGAGGGAAAGAGAATTCTCAACATGGACCTAATGATTCTGCAACTATACTTTAACATTAGAACAAGGGCCTCGGAATAAAAAAATATAATGTAAACGGTAGGAACCTTGTTGGGGACGCCCCAATAACCGTTACAGGGGCCGTTAGGGCTGTAGGGCCGACGTTTCCGCGGGCCCCGACAAAACAACCCGACTTCAATCTGTCGTAATTGTACAACGGTGATTTTGATGGTGCTGTTTTGGAGCTTTTCTTATTGGGGCGAACGAAGTTGAAGGTCAATTAGATAATATTTTAAGGAAATCGTTTGTATTTTCCACCTGAAGTTGTATTCAATATTATTATAGTTATTGTATAAACATCGTAATGGAATAACACAATTACAATAAATTTTCTTCTACCATTTTATCATGTTAAGGGTGGCATGTTTCATCCATGACTGTTTCATACATTACATTTTCTGGCACCTTTTTGTATTATTTAGTGAGCCTATTATGTTAAGTACTGCCTTCAGTAGAATCATTTTTACTGTGAAAATAATGTAATAGATCAGTCAAGACAGCTTCTCTATATATACAAAAGAAGAAAATGTATGTATACAGAACTACATTTTCTGAGGGAAACAAACGACAATCACCTTATATTAGATGACGTTGAAGATGAAAAATTTTCCATAAATATTTCCACAAAAGAAATTTTAAAAGGGTACCATAACAGTAACGAGGTCAATTAAGGCTCGGCAAGGTCCTCCGTTCGTTTTATTTCACAGAAACAGAAACAACTCACCGAAATCTGCTCTGTTTTAATTGTGCCAGGGTGATTTCATGACGTAATGGACTCTCCAGCGACATTACTGTGGAGGCTTCATTGTGTTCGAACGAGCTGAGTCCCATCCATAGCGATGGAACTTGTGTCGGGCTTTTAAGGAATGAAACAGTCGTATGTACCTTCGACGCTTGTAATTGGCAACTATTGTCTGGTAACATTGCCAAATTTTAATATTCCACCCACCCACCAATAGTGCATTTGATTAAAGATCATCATCATGATGTATTATTTAGCTTCATTAAGTTGTAAACTTCACCAACTCCTAAAATGTACAGATTTACTAAACTATTAAAAAAAAGACAAACCGATTAAAGTTAACAGGCCCCTACAATCCGTTCACAATGTCAACAAACCTCAACAGGTTTGTCCAATATCTGAACACTGAACGTGGAAACTGTACATACTTCTCCTGAGAATTCAGATCCATCAATCTCAAATTAGCAGATACAAATACGACCTTACATGCCTTGTGCACCAATATAAGGACCGATGAGGATTGATGAGCTAAGTTTTCATGAGGAAACTGTAGTACTTGTGTTCATTAATACGGTAATAACCTGGTTCTTTAAAAACTATTGACGTTGCAAACAAGCATGCCACCTAATGGTATGGTGATAGTAACTGCCACTCATCGACATCTGTAATCCAAGATAGAATCGAAGTTCTTTCTTAGGCCCATTATAGATGCGTTGCAACTTTTAAGGGTTAAAAAAACCTCGGTTGTCTCTCTTCAAACTGGAATACTGATTTTAAACGGCAGAAATTGGTGCAGCGGTGACGCCTCCGGAGGGCAACCATAAAACACTTCTCTTCTACTTTTAAATTGTCCGTGAGCAAACGTACTAGTACTGACTCCCAGCACCTCGTCATCCGTCGTCCGTAAAAGGATCGGTCAGTTTACGACGGGAGACCGCCGGAACGGACTGAATAGTTAATGAAGCGGTTTTATTTTGGACATTTCGATAAATAAATTAGGCGTGGCTGGGAAATTTGGATGGAATGGGATTTATGGCACGATCGCACTGGTTTTTGTGATTTTGCGCCGGTATTGTTGTCTGTAAAATATTTTTATTTGCACGAAATACGTGAATCGTTTCACGCATTGAGTTTGCTGCCTGAAATAAAATTAGTTGTTTTGTTTTTTTTTTAATAGAAATAGTTACAATTGAAAGGATTCCAAACGAAGATTATTAATATGAGGAGGAAGATGAGAATGTGAGGAACTTAGTTACTTAGAAGTAAGACGCATACAATTTTTTGGTGTGCTCCAACTTGTATTCAGGCCTAAGTATTATTGTGGACTGTAGATTTATTTGGAGTCGAACACATAAGCCCATGGGTACCAGACCATTTAATAACGAAGGACAAGTTAGCTCCTTATAATTTTTAATTCCTCGTTCGTAATAAGAAGTTGCCTGGTAACAAAGATGATTAGAGTACACCTGGCTAACAAATCTATCTCACCAAGCTCATTCTGAGAAGAGAGAAAATATGCTAATGAAGAACAAATCGGCAGTGATGAATTTTTAAATACAACTTACCTTACAAAAACAAAACCCGCGCGGCATGTAACCTACGAGCAAGCTCAGAACGTGTTTTTCTATACAAACGAGGTTAAATTTTCTGCTTCGCTTCGTTCGAGCGCAAGGAAATTATGTTGCAACGTTATTTAAGCGGGGACTAAATTTGCAAATTTCTAGCCTAACCTAACGACCTAAAAATACGGGTTTGTTGTGAAAACTCCAACGACATGTTTATCGATGTAGCAGAGCCTTTGTTCCACCACCAAGTTTAGTAAGCATACATGTAAATACATGCTACTAAAAGCGCTCATAGTACCTTGATTGTGCAGATCGATCGAGTAAGTCTAGCGACGACAGACGCGGACAGTAACTGGACGAGGTCTGACCGATAGTGGTGTTCCAATGCGTTTCCGTGCTCGGGAGGGCATGTTATGCAGACAGTCCCAGGTGCTATCAACAAATAGTAGTAGTTACCTCGTCGGAGTCCGTTTGGGGACTTAAAAATAGCCAAAAAAAATACTATTTTTTTGACCTGCTACATTAAAAAATTGTAACCATATGTGTGTATTTCAGCGTTAAGCACAGATATACACAATTTTGAATTATAAACTATGTTATTCAAAATGGCAACATGTCTAATAGAGTATAATGTCTACATTATCTATAACGTGTGTGAGCGATACAAATACGAAATATCTGTTGACTATATATTAAAAACTATATATTAAAAGCTCATATAGAGATTAATATAGAAACTTGTATAATAATAAAGGTCAACGTAACCCTAACTATATTCTAAGATCAATAGCAGATTAAAACTTGAATGTTTTTGCATCGCATCTAAAATAGATCTCTATTAGTAGATAATCCTATTGCATAAAGCTGTGTACACACTAGCCTGATGAAATGAACGAATAAAACCGTTTTCACATCATACTTCTTGGTATCCAGCAACATAAGCATTTCGTAATGACTTACTGAAACTATAATATTATAATCCTATTGAAGTGACACTAATAGTGATAGTGAAACTAAAAGTATTCTATACTGTCATAGAACCAAACAAAACACACTACACTTATGTATTCAAAAACGTTGACAACGATAAAGGAAGGTTTGTAATAAAATTTAGTCTAATTGTACTTATACAACACACAACACACTCAACACACAAGAACAGCTTAACAACAGACAATTGGACGATGGCAGGAGTTTCCCGAATTAACGTTTATAGTCTACACAGAATACTTTACATAACTTAAATGTACTTGATAAAGACGTAGACGTGAATAACATTTCATTCTCTATCGTTGGCACGGTGTGTACACAGAGTTACAACAACAAAAAACCAAAAGCAATCCGGATCTCACGAAGTAGCCGATCAATAAATAATTTAAAAAAGTAATATACTTTTTGTTTCACAAGAACAAAACTTATCTCTCAAGTACGGTTCATTACGGATGTCCATGGCTATCAGCTACCATAGCAGCTTGTTCCAGCCAGCAGCTAGCTGGAGCCGCTCGTTTGCTACCTCAATTTCACAAAAACAACCTTGTTCTCTATCTCGCGGACACATAAAACATCCAAAGAGTAGCTTCGTAGCTTAACACGAAACATCTAAAGCATTCATGACGACAATACGTCTTTATCGGCGCTCGTAAGCATCCCTGAAGCGAAGGCGGCAGGAAGACCCTTTCACACGACGCCGACGTCCCCTGAATACCTAATAACCTCAACAGACACGGTGTGAGGACGGGGGTACAGCGCAAAGCTATTAAAGTTGCTGTTTACTTGTACGACTAACTATATATAAAATATAGTCGCGAATCATGTTAGTTATACCATTTATAACTCCAGAGCAGTAGCGATTTTAATGATAGGTTGGTTTGGAA
>DWGW01000976.1:0-12464 GCA_018247775.1 Udranomia orcinus
AGGAGGCGTACAGACTATCGATCGTGGACGTCACGTGAAGGTTGTTGGATTTGGCCTGGACAGTCAACGTGTTAAATATCTTGTACATTTAATTGGAATAAACATTGACTGAATGTTAATTCCAATTAGATATACAAGATATTTAACATTCAGTCATTCAGTTCTACATTACTCACTTGGTCTTAGACTTGAAGTGTGCACCGCACTCGTTGCACGTGCTGTTGAGGTGTTGCTGCATGTGGCGCTGCAGCTGCACGCGCTGGATGTACGAGCGGCCGCACAGCCCGCACTTGTGCGGCTTGTCTTCCACGTGCGTCAGCAGGTGGCGGCGCATCACCTCGATCGTGAAGGTGTTGTACCCGCACTGTACATGGTAAATGTAAATCATTATATATTTTATCCAGTAAAACTCGTTGTTGCTATTGGACGTTATCGAAAGTGTGAATTGGACGTTATGTATGATACGGAAATGTGTAACGAAAAAGAGATAGCTATAAATGGAGTGTAGGTAGTATAGAGTTTAGGTAGGTGAGAGAACAAAAGATGAGGAAGAATGCTAGATTTGACAGATGCTATAGCACTAAGGATAATCCAATCTGCTATGAGCTGATGTGTGTCAAACTCTATGGTAGTATGTGTATTTGCTATATCTTAAAAAACATCTATCGCTGTGTAAAAACAAAACTCATTAAAATAGCTTCAGGACTATTTTAAAAATTGCACTCAATGCTTTGATTTTTATTATATTAGCCCTCCTATAATGTTTCATTTTAGGAGATAGTTTACCAATGATATAAGTTGTAATATCCAATGATATAGAATCTTATGTCTACATAACACTTACCAGACACGAACTTCCAGAACTTCCAAGTAGGCAATAAAGAAGAATAGATTGTTATTGATAATAATAAGGATATAACTAAAACTCTTAAAGGTTTCGCATATTGTAGGCCTAAATAAGACTAAATTATACAAATTATTACTTATCATATATATCATATCAACATTACACATATTTAGGTGGCAAAAAAATCAGAAAAATATTAAATAAAATTACCATACTGCATTCAAATTTCCTCTCTCCATGTATTTCCATATGCTTAGCCATAGCTGTTCTTGACTTTGTAATCTTTCCACATGTGTCACATATGAATTGGTTTGGTGTTTCTACAAAAAAAAAAATGGTTTTATGCAAATATAAAAAAGGCTTCTCTTTTCAAGTTTAAGATATATAATAGACTTTATTAAATCTTTAACTTTCTCTACCATTCATAATAAGTTTCATGTCATAGTGGAGTACTATGCAAATATTTAATTACGTAAATCTTAATTTTAAAACATTACCTTATAGAAATGTTCTAAGCAAGTGCTTGTTTAAAAATATATTTTACACATGACTATATGACCATTAACCATGTAAAATACTAGTTAATACAATACAACTGTCATTATATCTGGATGCTGTGAATCCAAATGCATGATCAGATCTAATTAATTAAATTGTTTTGAAACATGAGCTTGAATCTAAATATTACTGCCAGATTCTGGTAATAAAATTTCAATTAATGGCAGCAGATTTTTTAAATATTTTCAGTACTGTGGCTTACCCGAATGGTTCCTTTGGAAGTGAATGATCGATTTGGAAAAGCTTTGAGTGTGATACGGGCAAACCTTACAATGAAAAGCATTCTTCTTTATATGTTGTAAACGGAGATGGACTATTAGATTGTCTTTTCTGGTAAATGTTGAATCACAGATCTGGTGAATAAAAAAAAGGAGATATTATTCAACATAAAATTAATAAAAAATAAATACATTAAACTCTTTTGCCTATGGTTTATGGCTTATCCTAGTCCAGTAGTTAGAGGTATGACAATATTTTTTCTTAAATTTTACGTATTATTGTTAAAACTTCTACGTAAACTCATGAGGACAAGTAAATTTAACAAAATTCAATTACCAAAATGGATAAGTTGTCACCAGAAAGCAAAGCCGGAAACAAATAGGATTTTATAACCTTAATAATTCCTACATAAACATAATCTAACAGTCATTATATACAGCTATACTCACTTCACAATTAAACAAAGACACCGCTTTTCCATCACAACCTCTCTGCGACATATGACGAACTACATGGGAACGTCTGACAAATTTCTTCTTACAGTGCTCACATTCATATATAGTTCTTTCATGGACTTTAAGTATATGATCCTGAAGAATCTTCTGATTGGGGCAACGCACTGGGCATTGATCACAAGCCACACTTCCCGGCCCACTGGCATGGTCATTCTTTATATGTAAGTCATAGCTTAATTTGAATCTGAATTTTTTATTGCATTCGCCACAACTATAGCGAGCCTGAAATATTCAAGATGATATTTAATAAAAAAACAGCATGATAGAAGCCAACGAACCAATTCACGAGATATCTAGCGCCTGGTCATCCCTATTTCCACAAACATTCATGGGAAAGTGTTTGTGTACACATATTGCCAGTAAGCTTGACATGTCCGGTAATAAGATATGCCAACTTTTTGTTCATTACTCTAAAATCGACACATATTACCTTTATAACTGTTTCCACAGATTGCGCCACGGATTTTCGCTTTATACAAAGCCTTTCATGGCGCCCTAAAGATAACTTCGAGGTAAATTTTTTTGAACAGAATTCACAAGATATTTTGTAGTCCGCCTGAGTATTATCGGTATCTTCTTTCGCAATATCAATATAGACTTGGGCTTTTGGTTTTCGTCCTCTTTTTTTACGTTTTAACGGCATTCTAAAACAGAATTGTACATGTTAAGTTCTCCTTGCTTAGGTTTAGTTAAACTGTAAGGAAATTAAAGAGAATACGAATTTTGATATTACTTTCACCCAGGCGCTAGTTTTGATTACGACAACAATACAAAATGGCGCACGTACTTAAGGATGTGACATGCGATGCGATCTGTTACAGAAATCGATTTGAGGCATCGATCAAATACATATCGATTTTCTTATTAAATTAAGGTGCATATAAAATATCTGTTATATCGATAAGAATAAGTAATTTTTACTGTACAATTTGTACAGTTTACTGTACGGTTTCATCGTTTCATGTATCAATTGAACTACATAGATTCTACCTTGGATGAACGATAAATTCTGTAGTAGTTTCGATTAGAATACTGTAATAACTAATGACTACAGCATATTTATTATCATTTATGATAAATAGTCATTGATTAATTCAGACGTTGTTAGATACTTGTAATTTTATTCCTCTATTGTTGTATTGACAATAAAAATCAAGTAAATAATTTTACATTGACATATCGACTGACTAGGATAGCGATTTATGGGTTTTTTTTAGCACAAAATATCGATGTCAGATGGCAGTAGTTACTAAAATACATAAATATTTACTGTATTGTCGCCCAATGATTTATATAAAATTTATGAAAACTAAATATTTCTGATACAGAATTAATTATTATCTATTTTGTTATTCTACAGACAGTGCTGCACTGCATGACTGGATGACCGTAATACGACCATACCACTTTCAATGTGTTGCCACCTTATTTTTTTTCTCATCGCAATATTTAACGCAAATATAATAGTATTATTTTTTTTTATTAGAAATATAGTTTATTAATTTTTATCTGTATTAATACCTAAGAGACATCTGAGCTTTTGATAAATTCAGCTAATCTAAAACTTTTGTGTTTTAGATTAGCTTATATTTTTCTTCTGAGCCTTTCATGTTATCATTATTTTAGCAATTCTAGTGACTTCCTTTCTTTTCATTTTTCTTGCTTGTCTGTTGACTTGGTTTATTTGGGTGTACAATGTACATTTTGTTGCTATGGAAACAGCATAGTAAACAAATACGTGTCAATAGATTTTAAGGCATGCGAAGACGTGAATATAACCAGCACGTAACCATATAAAACACTAGAGATATAATATAAAAAGGTGTAGTAACTTATAAATGAATTCCTACGAAACAAAATTTTAATTAAAGTGTAAAATGATTATATGCGGCTAATTTATCATTTCCCCGCTACTTGATAATCTATTTGGGTGATTTATGATCTTGTCTAATTTTAACACTTTTTTCTCATGTTCACTTAAGACCAAAACGATGAACTATGGAAGAGGAGATAGATCCGAATGTTATAAAGGCTACACAAACATCATTAGGAAAGTATGTGAAACGCCCTCCATTGAGTGATAAATTACTGAGAAAGCCACCTTTTAGATTCTTGCACGATATTGTGACTTCGGTAAGTATTGATCCGAATAAGAGTATTTACACAAAATGTATGAAACTTAACTAACTGAACATGCTTGTAAAATGGAAATATTAAATATAGCGTACATTTTAATTCATTATAGGTGTTAAAAAGTAAAGGATTTTTTGATGGGTTATTTGAAGAAAACGAGCTTGTTTCGGATAACGTCAAAGATCGGGAAAGTAAAATATCATTCTTAAACAAAGTCATAACAGTTGTTAGTAAGTATAAATTAGATTTGTTTAAATTGTATATATTAAGTACCTACTAAATATGAAATAAGACATTGACTATCCAAAAAGGCATTATTTTTTTAAACTTAAACATGATATAAAATAATATTATGTCGCTTTACAGGCATTACCACAGGCCAATCACTATCAGTCAGACCCTCAAAAATAGTCGCAGGCCAAGAAGCTACAAAAACAAACGAATTATTACAAAGCCTTGCATTGGCGTTAGATAATAATCTTTCATCAGATGACGCAGTAAAACAATTTAAATCCGGAGTAAAAACATCGAATAATGATAACAAAGCAAAAGAATCCATTAAACCAGTTAAAAAGAATGGCGACGTAAAGAAGTTAACATCTAAAAGTAGGGAAAAATTATTAACTAATGAGAAAGATGGGAAATCCAAACAAAAGGAAAATAATGTACATAAAAAAGAACCTCTGCCGAAAAAAACATTGTCTAAAACATCTAATAGGAAGCCAAACGAAAAATTGAATCAAGAGCCTAAGCAGAATGATTCTACTGAACTGAAAAATAAAATTAATAAAAAAACAATCCAGAATAATACTGCATTAGAAATCGATGAACCAAAAAAAACGACTCAAAAAAGTTTCGAGCAAGAAAATACATTGCTTAAGGATGATTCTGTCGTCTTGAACATAGAAAACAGAAACACAGAAACAGAGGTTGATTTAAATGAAAAAACTCATGATTTAGACTCCAGTCTACAAGAAAACCAATATAATATTACTAATACCACCGAAGACAATAAAGAAAAATATACGAACGAAGTCAATGGGAGCACTTCAAAACCGAGTTCTGCTGATAAATCTGTACTTAATGATAATGATTCTGAGAAAATTGACGTAGATATAATGAAAGAAATAACTTTTACGGATAATAATTTTCCAACAAATGCAGTTCAAGATGAGTTGAAAATAGATAGAGAAGAAAACGAAAGCAAAACTATTTATGATAATAAAGAGATCGGTTTAAAAGAAATTCCGAAGGAGGAAGTGAAGAGGAGTGAGGAGAAAGAAAATAAAATTGTAATAGATACAAATAAAAAGGATAATGTAGCTGTAATCAGACCATCAAGTGTAAGACCGTCATCATCAAGACCAGGGGCACCTCGACTCAGGGATAAAAGTGATAATGTTGTGAATGATACAGAAAATATTATAATGGGCAAAGTCAATATTATTAGTGAAAATACATTACAAGAAGAGGAAAGTTGATTTTATCGCATTCTAAAATAAATTCCAAATTAATAATACTAATGCTTATAAAAATATAATCAATATATGAAACAACTGTATTTCACATTCTAGGAGGAGGATGCCAGTATTATCGTTGAAAACCAATCAGCAGATGAATTTCACGAAGTACTAGAGAACCAACAACAAAACAGTTTAGTTCATAATCAAAATAGTCACTTGGTTCAACAAATATTGGACTCACAAAAGGAATTTTCACAAGTATCTGGAAAAACTGAAATTGTAAGTTGATTAAAACTCGACACAAACATATTTCAAGTTAACGTAGCAATTTAAAATGAAATGACACCATACCTTACCCATACGTGATAATTTATTTATTTAGCGATAGGTATAACAACAGAAAACTTATAAATTATATATACATCACATCCAGCCTAGCTGTAGCCCGCGATTTTGTTTGCGAAGTAAGAGGTTAAATAAAAAAAATGGCAGCACTCCCAAATCGACTTTTAACTTCTTTTCACTTTTAAGCTTGAGTATAAATTCTATTAAGCCATATTTATCTGATTATGTTATTAGTTTGTGCTCGGCTTCATAATGTATCAGTCAATTAAGACGTGCAATTTTATGAATATAAATAATATTGTAGTTGAGTATGCGTATGCGCATCTTATGCTATATGCCGGCTACTTCTAAAATGTCTTCAAGTTTTTTGAGATCACTTTTTGTCAACAACTTTATAAAATTTATTTTCAGTTTAAATGCTATTTATTTGGCTACTGACATCAATTTAACAAATAATCAATGAACTTATTTATCTGTTTAAGGAATGGCAATTTGGAGCCCAGAAAACAGCAGATGTTTTCATACAAGAAATGGAACAATTGAGATTTAGTGTCCAAGCTGTATCTCGCATAGCTAACCCTCTGGGTAAATTATTGGACCACATTCAAGAAGATGTTGAAGTCATGCGTCAAGAGTTGCAACAATGGACGAAATTATACGAAGAAACGTCTAAAGATCTATCTAAGCAGAAAATGTTAGTACAACAATTTTGTTTTAATAGTTAAAATTACTTCCGACAACAAAATATTACAAATTTTTTTTGGACTTTGTAATGGCATAATTTAGTATATACATATTGCTGTTAACTGTTTTTTTAAATAAATTATAGATAGATAACAATAGAGAAATCTCTATTTTAAGTGAAATAATTTCATATTATTTATTAATTTTGACATACTTTTTGTAAAAGTTATTTATATAGCATATAGCTGTTCGACCCACTAGTCTCATCCTAGTCTAGTATTTTTTTATCCTAATTCGAATGTCACATTCATTCATCTAAAAATTACTTTTAGAGCTAACGAAGAATCATTATCACCATTTCAAGCTAAACTCAAGCAGCTGACTGCGGACATAGAAGAGAAGCATGAAAAAATAACAGATCTCAAAGTTTTAATTCATAAGAATGCTTCGCGTATTGAAAAGTTGTTAGCAAATGGAAATGTGCAATATAGTGTAGGACCAAATTAATTTTTACTGATTTTTATTGTAATTAAAATAAAACAATTTTAAATGTAACATATATTATAATGGTTATATTATTAATTTTATTGTTATGCACAAATAAATAACTTGTTTCTTGATCATATGTTTTGAATTATTTCCAGTATCGCATTATTTTAAAGTTCAGGCCATGGGTCTTTACCATCTGGCACAAAGAAATCTATTACACATCTTAGGATGTCAAGGCGGAGAAAACCCTACTACGATTCTGCAATATCAGTAGGCATCATGTTGGCAGTAAGGAGAACATCCCGTCTGATTATACAGATTGTTTTATATGGACAAGAACTAGAACCAATTGCTTTACATAAGCCTTATGCCATATTAAATTATATTCTTGCCAAAAGAATTAGCTAAGTCGGCCCGGCTAAACAGTCTGTTCCATTAAGTGTAGAATCAGTACTAAAATGTGATACATATTAATCTCAAACCTATATATATGTATCTCTTCAATATAACTGTGCAATATTAAAATCTTAGACATTTTTCAGGGCAGATTAAACTCCTAGTCCTCCTTGTCTTTCCTAGCTAATTGATAGCTGCCTTTGTATGAAGAGTATTTCAGTGAATAATTTAGGACATAAAAGTCAAAGCAGTGTCTTAAACAAGGAAATTAATGAAGATGCAGATATAAAAGGTTGAACCCGAGAGTTTACTTGGCGTATACCAAAAATCATTATCCTCTGACTCACATGATGTAATTATGAGACTTGTGTGTGTGATTCGGTAACATTCTCGGGTTACAAACTATTGTTTCTTCAAAACTAGTTAAAAGATGGCGCCAAAGACTTCAACTTGACGATCGAAATTATTACAATTCCACTCCATTCCACATAAACTCATACCATAGCCAATAAGGTATCTCCGATTTAAATATATTTTTATGTTTTTAATTGAATAAATATATAGATAAAAATGTATATTATCATTTACTTATCAATTTATTTTTAGAGCGTAAATTCATAGAAAATACATTTTCTATCTTCATTAAAATTACTAAAGTAAAGCTTTCAGAGGTAGGACAGGGACGTCAAATTAAAAAAAAAACTATTGCTATTTTGCTAGCTGCCATACTGTTTTTATTATTAATGTTATTTTTTGATAAATCTGTACATGATCATCTGTAGCTTTGTTTTGTTATTATTTGTGCTAAATAATAATATAAAATGGGGAGTTTAGACAAAGGTGTTTTGACGGGATTTATTTGTCGATTATGTTCTGAAATGCATCGTGTTGTACTCCACATTTACGGTGAAGAAGGCATACGTTTGTGTATATCGGAGAAAATCAATAGATATCTTTCCATTAATGTAAGCCTTTTTTATATTAATGTATAGTAAGTTGTTCGTATCATCGGGATATATTGGAGATAACTAAGGTTGCGTAGCTTCAAATATATTATTTTTCGTGATTTCAGGTGTCACGGTCAGATCCATTGCCAAAGACGATTTGTAGGAAATGCTTAGAACGATTGGAGAACCAGCATAGACTTGTGATGCGTATAGAGCACGCAGCAAATATGTTGAAGGGGCAGAGGAGAGCGAGAGTTGGCCGCGGTTGCTACGTCAGCCTTTGTGATCCCACTAGTAGCCACCCAAATCGTTCTGTGAATGAGTAGCTTTGTGTAAATAATTAGATTAACGAAAGTAATAAGCATTGTTAAGGTTTGCATGTTATTTCGCATTGATGTTGAAGTATAAAATGGATACAATAGTATTATCACAAAATATCACTACTTATAAAAATCGCCCTACATTATGCTGTCAGTCACATCTTAAAAGTCTGCTACTTCTCTGCGACATTTGTCATGAAAATGTATTTAGCTCTAAGAAATATAAATTGTTAGTGATCTATGCAAGTCAATAGATTTCATGTTGAATGTATACAAATCGCACATTTATTATGTTATGTTTGTTTTTTTAAACATGTGCATTTTTGAAACAAATTATCATTTGCCATATTGGAAGGAATTATCTCGAAGAATCCTATAATAGTCTGAAAATTATATTTAGAAGTCCTTAAAGAAATATCTCAATTGGCTGGCGAAGTATATATGGCTTAAAATCATATTTTATTCCGAATTAATTCAGATTCCTGGAAATATTAATTTATGAGTCGTTAATGGTGTTTTTAGCAACTGTGGCTTTGTCTTTATAAAATAAAAGCTTTTCATGTTTTATTCTTTGTTCATTAATTGTTCACTATTGAAATATATTTAACTCTTTAGATTCAAGAAGAAAATCCCCTGCAGTGGGACACATATTGGTCTCATATAATTAGGATACGGCCCAGATCATAATTATCACACTACAATATCGTTGGTTAATTTGACTGGTTGAGATAAATGAAACATTAGATTTTAGTTGTTTAAAAGAATATTGGGCAACAACATACAATGTGTTGTTGACTTAATTTCTTGCATATTCTGTAACTTTATGTATATATATTATATTAATGTAATAATAATTATGAGTATTAAGATTAAGTTAAAACTGAGGTAAGTTATATTAATCTATGATTAGCTGTGACTTGATAAAAATCAATGAAATATGGTATGCGTCATAATAAACTTAAAAGATTTGATTTTCCCTTAACATGTACACTTGGGTTCGTACATTAATACAGATTGTTGAATTTCAACAATTACAAGCTGACACAAATAATTTTAATCTGTCTATTTTAAGCTTTTTGATGTATTCTCTTATTAGCAACATACACTTAGATTATAGAACAATTAGAATCGACTTTAATTATTGTAAATAGTTAACTTATGTTAAAAAATTCAATTACGTTTAGAAATAAGCGATGTAGTGCATTGGGTATGAAGTTTGGTTTTAGTGTAACTGTAATTATGGAATGTAATGTTAAAAATAAATATATAATTTTTTTTCTGAAACGTGAACATTTTATTTATCCATTGTATATCAGCAACTCTATTAATTTATATTAATAGCATTTTAGTAATTATTAGAACCAAAACTAAAACTATATTGTGTTAATGTATACTTAAGAATAAAATCAGTAAAACTGCATTATGGATTATTTGAAGTTATTTAATTCGTCTAATAAAGATTTACATTTATCTCTCAATATTTTCACAGCTTCAATAAATATAACATTGGGGGCCATCGCTCCAACTGACTCGACATTGACTGAAACAAGGAGGATACATTTTATTAATTACCAACATAAGAACACTATACAGGTTTCTTTTTGTTACTATGGAATAAATATAATATTAATACTCATTTTATTATAAACAAGGAAATAAGATATTTAATTTTGCAATATTTTTAAATATGAATATCTATAATCTGATAGCATGCAAATTATTTTTAGGTTAAAATCGGTAGACAATAAATTTAATACTACTATCAGCTATCAAAGGACTATTTAAATAGATGCTGTGGTTGTAAAGACAATTAGATATTATTCATATTTCATAAAAATTAGATCTGGCAGAGACCAAGATACATCGGAGTTAGTAATCCAATAAGAATGGTTTGTTAAAAGTTGAAGAAAAAATACTAACAATATTTACAACAAGTTTATAAATGATTTCTGTCTGTACATGAAACTAATGTATAAGAAAACAATTTTTAGGGGTTTTTATTAAGAAATACAGCTAATTTTTTTTTTGTATTTTATCTTTGTGTGTACTTGTGCATGTTAATCTCAGAAATGGCTGATTCGATTTTGGCTGATGTATTTTGGTAAGCTTTACTTAACATTTAGTGTTTGTTTTATAAAATATGGTTTTTAAATAAAACACTTGTGTCAATTTAAATGGAGGGATGGGACGGGAGAAATTATTAAATCAGTATGAAGGAGTATAGTAGTCTACTATTATATAAATTTTCTCATTAAGAGAATTAATTAGAATTAATTGGTTTTATATTTTCATAGATAAATAAATTAAGATCATACTGTACTTTAACTGTAACTGTTTTTAAAAACTTACATATAAAGTGGTCTCTTATGCGACTAAGTACGACGGAATCCTTTATGTTGTCATATCTGTACACATTCCTGCTGCAACTGTCATAGCGGGCTTCTTGGACATATGCCTGACCTTCTGAATTAATACCAATAACTCCAGGAGAGAAACATGATTGGAGTAAACTAGCATCAGCACCTTGTACATTGCGTGTTAATTTAATGTCTGGCAGCAACCGGTAAGATGCAGTAGCTGGAAACAGTGTTCTTGCATAATATTATGAATAAAAATATTCTAACTCTATTCAGCTTAACTGACACTGTGGGTACTGCTTCAGCAGGAAATTAATTCCATTTTATATGGTTGTGTTGTGTCTAATATATAATATTTGAATATTGAGGGTTTGTGGAAGAAATGTCTATGCATTCTGTCTGTATTCAATTCAGATGGAAGAAGAATGGTTCGAGCAACATAAGGTATTCATTCGGGTGCAATAATATATAAATAAATGATACAAGCATCCTATGATACTAAATTTTTATCAGGAAGAAGTCAAAATTGATAAAACTTGACAAACAAACAATGTATAAAATCTGGCGATTCCAAATATGTTTATAACTAAATATGCGCTCAATATCATGTTGTGGATATTTAAATTATAGTAAATCTATACTTTATTAAACTGTAATGTTACCAGTTGATAAAAGTAAAATACTAGTATATAGAAGACTATTTGTATTTATTTAGACTCTAAATTTTAGAGCATTGCATCATAAAGAAAATAAGGAAAATTGTAAATTGCAAAAAAAATTACATATTGTAAACTACTAACCTACAGGGGAGAATTTGGCATGATCTTTTCCTATCCCTTTCACTGCAACTAAATGAAGATCTAATTCATGACCAGGTCGCATTTTTGATATAAGAATATCACCATGAACTGGCCCTATGTCGGCTTCCTTGTGAACTGAAGCTTGGTTACCAATCGGAGCCCACTTTATTTGGGATGAATAAACTGAAAGAATAAGATGAAGTTATTATAATTAATACTTTAGTTAAATAGTTTTTGTCACTTTTCTGTTATGTTAGATAGGATTGTTGTTCATAGGATTGTATTAGAACATTATTAAGTTGGTATCGACCAAGGGAAATGAATTTTTAATATAATTAGTTTGGACTATATTTAAGATGGTAACAATTACAAAATCATTAAAGCTAATATT
>DWGW01000977.1:0-12464 GCA_018247775.1 Udranomia orcinus
ATAACAAAAGTTTTTATTAGTGGTCTCAAACTTTTGACCGGTAGTGTATATGTACTCGTATAGTTCAACGGGTCTGATATTGGTCAATAGATCAATATAACGAATATGAAGTTACGAACTGGGTACCTCCTTACATTAAATAATAAACGCCTATATTAATGTTTTATTTACATATTTTTGATATTATTTGATTTTTTTAAACAAGTAGATAGTAAGTACCTAGGCAGATAGATACGAAAAAATAGCACTTGTCATTTTCAAATATTCATATACATCTTAGCAATTTTGTTTAATGTGCGTCTGCAGCATCTATTCTGTAGAATAAAATTGGAGAAGGTAAAACCCAACAAAAATGCAATAGCACTGTAAACTTAAAAGCAGTGTGAAAATGTATGACCTTGATATGCACGAATAAAGTAAAATGATATCACAAAAATGACAGTGCGAAGGCAATATTTTACGTTAGCAGCAACACGCCACCGTTTCTCAACAGTGAAGTTTTTGTTTTGCAATTTTCTTTTTGTGTGGCTTCCTTTTAATTTGCACGTATACAAAACGTGTGATTTGAACTCGGCCGGGTATTGTGCGGAATAATTGTGATGTAGACCACAATGGCGCGGAAAGCGAGAAATGAAGAAAAAAACCCGCGTTGCATAAACTGGTCCATTGGTCTGTGGTTCAATAACTTTTCTTCCATCTTTTCTCCGAGTTTTTTTTGTCTTTGTTACTAAATAACACGTTATTATTTTATTGTCTATCTTTATTTTTATATGGAATATGATTTATGAACATCTAAATGTAATGAATAATATTTCAGGATATTTTTTTGTATTTCACTCATTTATATTTTTGCATCTTATCCTAGAAATGGTTATATATTCTGTTTTTTATGTTTAAGATTTGTTCTAGGCCTTGATTGATAGTCATTCACAATGGTGGATTCTCTCAATCCCTGATATAGATAACGACAAGATTTAACGACAGCTCTGCATCGAGAATAACCTTGACCGACTGCTTAATGTACGCTATGCTATGCGCAAAGTGCCGCCAATTATATGGCTCAACTGTCCAAGTTCTCAACATTGCTTAACTCTGGTCGTCCACACAATATGCGGAACCATGCACGCATCACCAGGCGAGTAGTTTATTTGTAATAGTAAAATAATCTGCAACTGGAGTCGGTTTGAGAAGCGCTGTAACGCGGGTACACTACAATCTCTGGCAGTCCGTCGCCGACATTACCATTGCGCGGTTGCGTGCCAACTGTATAAAAAAACTTCATAATTTTTATCTCTGCTTTACGTTTAATAATATAACTATTATCATATGGATATTTAGAATTTATTCCTTCTACCCATAGGGATATGGATATTAATTAATTAATAATGCTTTATAACTTAATTAGACAAAAGAGTGAACAGTGCGGCTTCTTCAACCCTTAAGATAGTGGTAATTGGATTAAGTGTCAAGTTATTTCTGCATTCACGTGCTGCGAGTCTATGGAGGATCGATGAACGGCTATTTTTAAACTATTTTCGCAGTGAATTAAAAAAATTAACGGATTGTTCCCAATTTCATACCGTTTTTGTGTTATTATAGTCATAAAGTTAAGTGACGATCACATCAATGATGGGAGTGTGTGTTGCTAATACTTTAGCTATGGATATAAGCCGTAAGTAATTTTGCTTTTTTATGTACTATTTTATATTATCCAATATTATTTTACGTTAAAGATGTTCTTTTGGTGTACGTGTCCCGTTACGTAACAATAACAATGTATCGTACGAAATTGTAATGAACTTAAAAGTAAAATAAATATCGCTTAAGAATACAATTTGAAAAAGTGAGGCGTTTATTTGACAGCACAAAGTTTTTCAATTGTGATCAAGAAATATTGTACAGGAAACTAAATGAATATTTAAAGGGGGAGATAATGTAAATATTGACGACAATGTAGCAAAAACTTATTTAACAATTTTTAACGTACATAATAATAAATACTCTTAAATTTTATTTTTCTTTATGAATGTGTTAATTTAAATAATAGGCATCTTCGTAATTGCTTTGCCCTATTGTTATGAATGGGAAAAGTTTTATAATGGAAAATATTTACAAATTGACCTTGAAACTACTCTTGTTATCATTTGCACTTTTTGGCGTAGCTAAAAACCTTTTAAATGCAAGGAAGTCCAGTAATACTGATAAATACGATTTGTCTAGAGTTAACAAAGGTAAAATCGAAAAAAAATACGTGTTGAATTGATAACCTCCACCTTTTTTGAAGTCTTAAAAATTATGATTTATTGTTATCAAATACCTTCATATTACTGATACTTTTTGTAACAAAAATGAAGTTGAATAATAGAATCTTGAAATGAATAATCGCGAGATGCAATAATGAAGACATAATATGAGTTCCGTTAAAATTATGTATTTGTTGTCTTGTGATATCATTCGCATAGGGCTCAGATTGTAGATATTCATCTCGATACCATTACTAACTGTACTTAACGCAGATGTGGTCACAAAAATGCTCTAGAGTAAATAGATAAATATATTAATAACATACGATATGAGATTGAATAAGTCATATAAGCTTACTATAGTAAAAATGGAATGATTTTTGGTTAGCAGTTGTTACTACTTTTTATAGGTATTCACTTTATAGGCACTAAAATGGATTTTAATAAATTTTTCATGTATTGTATAAAACTTCAGATTTGAATAGATGTCGTAAGAGTAAACTCTGATTACATCGATAAGGCGTTACGGTATATCGAGATAAGACTCGCATGAAAGCAATAAAATAATTTTACTACATAACGTGGTTAATATAAATTCACCTCTTCTCCATTGTATTAGAGTGTTTTACTTCGTTAGTAATAAAATTGTATAAAATGAAATACGAAAAGGTTATTTGCAAACAAAGTTATTGGAAAAACAAAGAATTTTCACTCTAACATCGCGTCCTGTATAGAAAAAATCTAACAACCTCGGAAAAGTAGTAATTTTCGTTCATAATTAACTACCTTTTTATTTTACCAAGTTAATTTGTGTTAACGTACGTAATACAAAAGTTCTAATTGGGGCTATAAATTTGGTATTAAAATATAGAAAAAGTAGTAGTTACCGCATGCGCCGTTTTGATCGCTTAATCGTAGTCGGTTAGTTACGTGCAATTATGAGATAATTCACCGTTTTTTGGCGACGAGTACGTTATAAAATGTTACGTTCTTTTGTAATGAAGTAATTACCTAATAAACGCCTTGCAAAACCACAAAAAGTATTAAGTTGATCATAATCGCGCGGTTTCGACTTAGTTCTGTCGCTTAACTCATCGATGCCACAGAAAGGCGTGATTCTGAATCGCCTTGTATGTAGATGACCTAAAACCTCGTGACCATTACCCAATAAACGCCTTACAAGACCACAAAAAGGTATAATAAGTTGATCATAATCGCTTGCTTCAGCACAGCTTTGTCGTTTAACTCATCGATGCCACATAAGCGCGTGCTTCTGAATCGCCGCGTGTGTAGATGACCTAAAATTCGTGACATGCTTTCCAGAACGTTACGCAAGAGCTGAATAGGTGACTCGACAATGGGAATCTGATTTTATCTTCCTTATCTATAACAATATAACGACGACGACGTTTTTTATGAAATAGTTACAGTGTTCGCCTGGAAACCTACTTTTATACGCAAAGGTTTCCGTAAACAATCTACATGATGGGGCGAAACCATCTCCATTAAGTGAACTGCATGTTCGTTCGTTCCCTCAATATCATAAATAGACATATCAGCAATAGTATTATGCTGCTATTCTTGCTGGCGAATTTTAGTTTAAAAAGTTCCAATTAGAATCCGAGATTTGAATTAGTTTATTTAAAATGGGGGGATAATAAAGTCCATTGGCTGCATTGGCCTTTGCGCTTTGATTGATGATTGAAAAATAAATCAAAAACATTTTATAGCCTTTATGTCCACTTTTATGCCCACTACATCTCGCATGAACCGTTTAAACAAAACAACCATAATTCGGCAAATAAATTGTAATTATTAACGAGATATACGCGTTAACTTTACTTGAATTAACGAGAAATATGCGCGTATCTTGAATGTCGTTTCATCCCTTAGACAGCGAAGATTTAGCGAAGACGTCGTATGAATGTAGTCGCAATATACTTACGCTACTTACGGTCATTGTGGCACGTGTCCCGGTACGCGTGACTGCCTTCAATGCCACCTGATACTACGAGAAAACGGCCTGTTAGCCGCGAACTCTTGCGTCTCCAGTTATCGCTTTTCATTATATTATTACAGTTACCTTTCAATGTTTTTGTACCCATTTGTTTACGTTTTTATTCGTGCATTTATCGCCATTCTTATTGTTTTCTAGAGAAGCTTAATTACTCATAACAAATAACAACACGCAATTGAACTATTAAAATATGGAGGCACGAATAACTAAATAAGCGACTGTTCAAACGTTTTCCACTCAAAACTGCTTAATTGAACGTTTAATTTTACGAAAGCTAGACTAAGTGCTCTTCAATTTAGACACTCCAGTTGAAAGCTGTGTAATTATCAACCGTGCGTCACGGGCACTCTGGTTATGACGAAGAAGAAAGTGTCGCAATCAGCGAAATGACAGCATCCTTGACTTTTCAACTCGCGTGCAAGGCGCCTGGTCTTGAAACATTTGAAACAGTGATGCAAGGGAGATTATCATTCTTGTGCAATATTTAATGGCTATTTGTCGTTCGGATTGTCGAAATATTACTCCCTTTTCGTCCACTCTTCTGATGGATGACAGAGAAATTCGCCACAATTCTGGTAGAACACGCATGGAGAAACTGAAGGAATAGTTGGTCGTCGGAAGGTAGGTGACAAGGATCTGCTGCATGACGAAGGTTGAAAATGGCCCGAACTGAAGAAGCGATATCCAATAGTGGAGAGATGCTGCTTGATGATGATGAAGATGATAAGAACTATCAGAGTTTGCTTATAAGACAAATTTTAGCTTGTCCAACTTTTAGCGGCACGTCGAACTTTGTGTATTTATACTACGAATTACTTGGTTATGTAGTCAATAAGAAGAACAGTTACATCCGCGATGGATGCCAATAAAAAAACCTCCAATAGATAGTCGAGTTAAACTTGGGTTCATCGAATCAGTTCGCGTCGGATCATTAGGCGCGATTCCAATGAGGAATTTCATCAGAAAAGTGAGAAGAGATTGTTTTGTAAACTTTCGTTACAGTGGAAGTTGTACGTTTATAATTCGATTAGTCAGACCTGCTGCGGTTGCCTGACCGCATTTTTATTAGCGGTCAGAGATTATTCACTTCAAATTAAGATCAGCTGTCTTAATGGGGTTAGCTTTCTGTTGTCGCTTTTGTCTCTTGTTGTTTTATTTGCTTCTTCGTTCGGCGGATTTCTTCCAAACCATTTCATATCTATACTTATATATACTATACATACTTATTTATAATATATACATATATCGTAGACTTAAATGGCTTAGAAATATCGGTCGCCTATTGAGCTGCCACGAGGGAAGACCGTAAACATTGTTGATAGTGTGTCGAAGAATATGAAAATGGTTTCGGGATAATGTAAATCGGAGTCAATTTTAAAGCGACTCACAAACATTTCTCAGTCTCTCTCTAGTCGTTCCCTCAGGGATCGTGACTCCCATGCATGATTTCACCTGTGGTTTCTCTCGATTTGGTGCGTCGGTGGCTTGGCGCATAGCTGTATTGGGTTGGTTGGTTAGGATACTTGGTCTAACCATATCTTTACTGTCTCATGGTTTTTCGACTTCGCCTGTCACTATAACACTATTGTCACTATTAAATACAAACTGTATTCTGAATATTAATCAGGTATATCGACAAGAACAGCCTAAACGATGACAAAACTTGAAAGAATGATCCTACGTAGTGATCGAATACAAAGTGAACGAACTGTTTTTGTGACGTCCACTGTGCGAGTAAGACAAGGCAAACTCCTTAATCGGTATGGTATTTAAACTCGACATTCAAGATTGTTGCCAACTAAGGTCGTGGAGATTCAATGCACGAGGACTAGTTTTTGTTTTCGATAAATGCAAGACGAATTCTATACTATCTGGCTGGTTCTCTAGTAGATTGGCGTTACGTCTGTACTTGAATTCAATACTATCTAGTTCTTTAGTAGATAAAGTATTTGGCGTTGAACAAAATTGAGATACGTCTGTATTTGGAGGCGTGCGTGTCTTAAGATTATGGTTGACGGTGATCTTGCCTATTAGCAATTCTGATATTAAAATATTAGGGTCTACTTTCCCGAAGAACGTGCATACGACTTCTTGTAGTTGTCTCGATTACTTATAATTAGCTTCGAGTGATTATATGGTTACTGTAAACTTAACATAACACATTTCATGTTACTTGAACTCTTACGACCAAGACTTGCGCAATTCGTGCAAATAAATTTGATCAGTGACGTCATAGCGAACGGGCTATACAATGACCCGTAGTATTTACTACAGAGATAACAAATTGCTGGCTGGAGGCGTGAAGCACACGAAGTGTTGATCATGCGTCACTAATGACTCCCAAGAATCGTGAGATGAAGTGTTGACGGGACAGCGAGTTACCGGTTTTCCCTGAACCTATTTTCTGTGAAACCAGTAGTAGTAAAAGGAGAATTCTACCCTTTTTCAAAAATACTAGTAAAGTCTCTAGTATGAATAACGAAAATAATTCCAATACTTAATTCAAACCAGTTATTATTATGTCCCCTTTCTGCGGTCTCTCCTCACAACTGAGCTTGGTCTGAAAGCGTGGAACATACTCCATAAAACTGCTCTTATTCGGATTGGCAATTATATTCTAAAAATAATTTATGAGAACAGAACTAATTATCCTTACTAATAACTTAATGACAATGCAGTATTGAGGGTGGTAGAATCTTTTACGGTTCAACACCGGAAGAACTTCGATTACCTACTTGGGTTGATTACATACTCGTATGTCCATAGGCGGCAGTGAACATTTACTATAAGGTGGACCTGCTCGTTTGCTCCCTTTCAGTTATAAAAAAAAGTATCCATGGGTACAATAAAGGTAGAATTATGAAAAAGTGTGTTGGTATATTTTTATCTGCCTCTACTCTCTGGAAATACCTTCATATAATTTTCCTTTGAAAAACTTTCACGCTCCAATATTTTAATCTGTTGTGCCCACACCGCGTTATAAAAACCAATTTAGTAAGCCGGGTGATATTGCTTTAGACAAGGTTTCTATAAGATATTAATTTAAACTTTTATCGACTGGTATCACCGAAAATGTCTATTGTAATTGTATCAATAATATTCAGTTAAAAATACATTTTATACGACACCTTCGTATGTTTCGTTTGTTTTTGGTAACGGTGGCTAATATTTGTTCAGTTGGTTAAGCTGGAACCAGAATCTATTGCTTGCATGCTAATAAGTACAGGCGGACCTTGATATAGTGGAACACTAGCGCCACAGCAGTTCACTATAATTTAAGATTGTTAACGCTGCGGTCTTTAGATTTGTAGGGTAAGATGACAAAAGAATTCTATCTCTTCTGAGCCATTCTCTGTTCTTCCTTCCTTCCTTCTCTTAACTTAAGATGGGATATTTGTTCTATAAGCTTTATAGTATATGTTCTATAAGCTTTATAATATGTCACTTATATTTACAAATGAATAATACTGAAGAATACTGTACCGATCAAATAATTGCACGTATTGCACAGACTTCTTTGGTACGGTTCACAAAAATGCAACGTCGCGTAAAGCCGTTGCGATCATACTGAGTAACCCCGTCTGTTATCACCTGAACTACTGCAGCTCTTGTACAAAGTAGAAACTTTCTTGGCAATGTCTACAGATGATTAATTTAACTCTCTACCGACTGTACACTTAAATGCTGCCGAATCTCGTTTTGGTAGATAATTGCACCATGCAAGACCGGTATTTCCTAAAAAATACACATTGGCAAATCCGATCGTTTGTGACACGTAAATCTTTAGGCTTTTGTTTATATTTTTAGATATAATTTTGGTCACTCAACAATCTGGATTATAGGGCGATATATATTTTTAATGCACATATATGATTTATTATAGGTGTTACATTACAGGTGTGTTTCAAGGTAGATTTTTATTCGAACGATGTTGTGAACTTGTTCTTCGCTCTGATAGGAATGATAAAAACCATAACTTATCTTATAAATAACAGAACTATTACCCAAAAACAATAGGTCGTTTTCATATCGCAAGCATCTGAATAAGGTCTATAGTATCCACGTCTACCCTTGTACGATAACAAAGAAAAGTGAATGTCTGAACGGATAGCGTATTGCTTGACTTGAATAGATTTGTTTGTAGTTTGTAGTACCGATGTATTGTAAGCAAGCCGTTGCCTTGGAGAGCGCGACTATCTTCATTCGTGCTTCGGTTTCATGGTCGAATCGAGTGACTTCTTGTATTCAGGCAAAAGCTTCGTGGGTCAAGGGTGTCTCTTATTGGCAGTGCGCCAGTCATCGGATAAATGGTTGGAATCGCCATAAATCGGAATGAGCGCTGTCAACTACAGAACCGGTTTATTGTGATTGCTGACAGACAATTTTTTCCTGGTAATAAAATTGGGTGTATAGTACTTGAATCATAAATAAATAAGCAT
Organism: Udranomia orcinus; assembly: GCA_018247775.1. Lineage (NCBI taxonomy): Eukaryota > Metazoa > Arthropoda > Insecta > Lepidoptera > Hesperiidae > Udranomia > Udranomia orcinus. The sequence continues at coordinate 8,700 of DWGW01000977.1, forward strand.
AAAATAAGATGTAATGTAAATGTATGAGTTCGTAATGAAAGAGAATTACTTAAACATTCTCATTTCAGAAGAGATATTGCTTGAGATGCGTAGATGAAATTGAGGCTATTACATATTTAACTTATATTTCATTTACAAATATTATACTTTCTAAATAGTGAAATTTGTTTATAAAACACATAAATCACTTTTAATAAAAATATGCTAAATATTACAAAATAACTTTTACGACTGTACTTAATAATACTAATTATAAGTGATAAATTCATTATTTATCTGTTGACGGTTTTTAAAGCGTAGTTAAGACATACTGGAGTGAAGCATCTAGAAGTATTTTCGCTTTCACGTATACCAAATGCGGTACTTTAAAATCTGGTAGGAATCTGTAATGTTTTATTAATCTGGCACTTTACTAGGATCTGTAGATTTAAGAAAAAACAACGCACTTTCTTGCACGCGATTAAAGGGTACATTTGAAATTAGAATGTCATATTCGACATTTGAATTTTAAATGCGCCGTCGTGAATGTCCGAAATTATCTCCTCGTGCGATATCTTAACTCCGGCCAACGTCGGCTCCGAGCTAGCATTATACCAAGGTTACATTCTAAACCCTTTACTTGCGACACTTCGGGCCCGACTCACGTTTATCATTTGTATTGCCTGTGGAGTAAAAATTCCTTTGTTTTTTATAACATTACGTACTGAACAAGAGTAGTGTTCTCTTGATAGTAGGTGGTCACTGCCGCTGGACATCTTTTATCTACCTCAGACAAGATTGAGTCTGCCCGAGCTCGATAAAGGATGCGTTGCCTTCCCTTCCCTGAGGACTTGGTTAGCAACGTCGTTACGTTGTTCGCCTTGTCCAACCAGAATATTACTATTGTAAAGCAGATATAAGTGGTGGCAATATTTTTTGAGTTCAACGAAAGGTTCTTCAATATTTTGTTAAAAACTATGATGCAAGCGAGAATGCAGTTCAATATACGGATTCTTGACTACGACGTGATGTAGAACACTTCTGTCTACTTGATGTCGATCACAGAAGTGTTTGTAATTTATTACATTTATAATTTACCACAAAGATTCGGAACACTTTCGCCTTACCATATAAATGGGAACGCATCTGCCCCATTTCTACGAATATAATACAGAACTAATAAAGAGGTAACACGCGAATCTAGGCGTTCTGCAGATGTACTTTAAAGCGTGTCCTACTTCTCTTTCTTTTTCCTTCTAAGTTATGCTTGTTCCGCATTCTCCTTTGTCAACGCGTTTCTATGGCTCAAAGTTCCATCTAGATACGAGTATATTGTCTTTCTGACCAACAACTAGTTTGCAATCACCGAAGTCCGCAGTAAATGCCAAGTCGCAAGGCCAAACGTTCTTACGGAACACACTCATGGGATCCTATTTTTATCGTTTTTAATATACAAATCGTTAATATAATAATTTATCATCTCAAAAAACTAGTTAGTCGGGAAGTTATATATTTATTTTGCATCTTGCATCTCTACTCGCATTTGCATATCAATACACATATATAATACAATGCTGTGAATAAACATTAATGCGTCACGATTGTCTTTATATATAACTAGTTTTAGAATATTACCTGGTTCATACTTAAAATTGAAAAGAAGACAAATTAATTCGTTTAATATACCTAGTTTGAGATTTCAATATTTCTCGGTGCGAGAAAAAATATCGTATGGTGTAATGAAAAAGCTCTCAAGTTGAGACAAGCCTCTTGGACGCTAAGTGGCTTATTTCCTACCGAAGTAGCATTGAATAAATAGATTTTCAGTCTACCAAGAAAGCCTACATGTATTTGGCGATATGCCATTTTGCTGTCTAAGGCACAACTCATACAGAAGCGGCGAGATACGCAGATGGAACAGTTCACGACCCGAACCAAAATCTTTTTCAAAAAAGACTAAAGAGAAAATTCCAGATATATAAAACGGACTGTCTTCAAATAATTTTCAAGATTTAACTTAACTCATACACAAAAAACTGACTATTTGTTTTATAATAAAATAGTTTTTAAACTTAGCTCTTGCATTTTTCCCATACATACAAAATGCTCATGTTGTCAAATATTTGAAAAAGGAAAAGTACATTAGTTTTAATCCCTCATCTAAGCCGCGCCTGAAGAAGGAACGTTTCTTATATTTGATCTATGCCATAGACAATTCTCTATATAGATAGTCAAAGATAATAACATTAAAGTGGCTATCTATCATTTTACGTAATCTGTTATGCGGTGCCTCTACACAGACAACCATTGATTATACTCGTATATTCAACACTTGAAATCGCTTTAGCCACTTTTCTTTCACTTCAGTGCCTGTTTCTGTGTGTCGTTAAACTTTCTCGCTATTATTTAAAAGAACAATTTTATCTTCTTTATTATAATTGTTGTAAATCCGATTGTAATTTTTAAAAACACTACTTCTCTTTTTAAATCCGGCGTTCGTTGATTTTTGTTCGTCCCAAAGGTTGATTGGTAGAGAACACTTTTAGCATATATACCGCTTTTTGTTGCTTTATGAACATTGATATAATGTTTAAAATAAATAAATTCTGAAGTAATATTATATTAAAGTATATTAATTTCTCTACAACTTTTATGACATTAAGAACAGGATTGTCATTTTTGGTCTGGTTCATTGTTTTCGTAAGCCGTATAACGTTATATTAATTGCACGAAAATATTTTTGACTATTTTTTACCTTTAATTTCGCGCTATAAATCGATCATTTGCAGGTTTTTCCAGTGGTGTTTTATAATTATATATATATTAGTCTTATATTTTAGTAATAATATTGTATTTATTAGTCGTAGCTATTATTAGCAAACCCTTTTTATAATCCTAGCACACCTTTTTGATACATTTTTACTGTGTGTATTTACGGAAATATACATACATCTTAAAATTCTCGTTCCTTGTATGCATTATTATTCAATCGAACTATTCCGATCGCGTACGATCGCTAAAAACAAAGCATAAGCTTGTTTGTTTAGCAATATAATGCGAATCGCCATAACCACTTTCGCTGCAATCAGCTGTTACAGTAACGAGCATGAGAACTTTGCGCCATCTTTTTGCGAGACCAGCTTCCTCGAGATTAAGCAGATTTTCTCATGTATCCGTCTCATTATTGCACGAAGAAGAAATATGAACAATGCGGTTGTGAAGTAATTGTCGTGTTATCTATCATATTTAGGTATATGGAGTAGCGCCACGAATGTTAATTATTTTGTAACGGTTATGGCTATTGTCGTGTGAGGTAATATTTTGTAATATTATGATGTACTACATAATATAAAACAAAGTCGCCCTTCTGTTTGTTTGTTACTAAGCTTTCTTCTTTTAAACCACGCAACGGATTTTGGTGCAGCTTTCATTGGTTTAGAAGATCTCTGCTCGAAGGTTTATACATACAGAACATTATAATTAAGCATTTGTATAGTAGAGAAAAATCCATAATTTGTGATGAAGCCGTCAAAAAAAAAACGATTTTCAATAGCTTGTATTGCAAGAGCTAAGTAAGCTTTTGAAAATTGTATGAGATCAAAATAATATACATGTATAATATATACATATAAAATGTATAATTTATACATGTATAAATGTATAAACGGTCTACAAAAAGTCCACGATAGTATATAAGTAAAATAAGCGAAATTTATAAATAAAATCCCTTTTCCATAATGAAATATTTCATAAATGTTGACATTACAATTTCTCTCAGCAATGATA
>DWGW01000978.1:0-12459 GCA_018247775.1 Udranomia orcinus
ATTCTTAGGTCGACCACAGATGCTTGTTACTCCTGAGGACAGTTGGAAGGCCTCGGTTAAGTATGTCTCCCTTACCACACCCTTCGCACCAGAACACAGCAGGAAAACACTGCTGTGATTTGGCTTTGGTTCTACTAACTTTGGTTTTTAGTTCTTTTCTTTAATAAAATTCTTCTTTGTTCCAGAAACGGTTGTTAAGCATTGCTCCATTGCCACAGTCGGAAGAAGATTTATCGAAGTTACTAGAAGATTCATTGACATTATACTGAATCTTGTTTTCGTTAAACCTTGACTTATGTCATTAATTTACAATGTATATAATATGTATATAGTAAGCAATAAATGAAATAAAACAAAATAATGTTTAGTGTTTAATTTTTAATCATTTTAAGTACATAAAATAAACCTATCAACTAATTTGTATAATATATAATTATGTATATCTTAAATTAATTTGTTGTAATTTGACTTCCATTTGTTACTTTCTTTCTTTGTAATTAATAAAAAGCGCTAGGTCCATAAATATTGTGGTCGCACATTGTTCGAGAATACTAAGGCACTTATTTTTTTAAACATCTTGTTAGGTATATATGTGTTGCATTGACTAGCGCTTATATTTATCACTTACTGCTTATGCGCGAGTTAACGCAGTTGTTAATTTAGTAATTTACGAGTAACGAGTAAAATTAAGACTTATAACTGTTCACACCGCTTCCGGCACGATGTTGTTGTGGTGGAAGGGGCTGCTCTCGTACGACATGTTGGACGCCTTCACGGCGACGTTGTGCAGGGGCGCGTAGCGGTTCAGCTTGGGGGTCGCGGGTCCCGTCAGGTCCTCCGACAGCTGCTGATACACCAGCCCGCAGTCCTTCTTCGTACGTGCGGCATGACTCATCGCGGCTATAATGGCACTGTTGTACTTCATCTCCCTGCTCTTCCTACTGCAAACCATCATTACGACCTTCGCAATGATGATGAGCAACAGCAAAGCACCGAACACTGCAATGAGTATCGGCCACAAGTAGTCGTAGTGGCCATGTTCATTGTCTTTGACCGACTCTTGTACGAATATCTCTTGCTCGAGATCATCGTATCCTTCGTCATCGAGGAGCTTGATGCCCAGCGAGATCTTATTCTTATGCGGCGCTGCGGTGGAGGGTGCCGGTGTAGACGACAACTTAGCTGTGCTTGTCTCGATCAGTTTTACTTTCAGCTTTAAGTCATCATCGTCGTATTCCGCAACATCATCTTCATCGTCTTCGTCGTCTCCATCCTCGTCTTCATCGTCACCCTCATCATCGGCATCGTCACCGTCCTTATCCGTTGGGTCAATTGGAAGATTAGAGTCATCGGCAACTTTAGCGTCATCCAGAGTACGCTTCAAATCGAAGTTACCCACATCGTCTTGGTCGATCCTCTCCCATATTTCTTCGTCTGAAACAGCTGCTGGATCGTTGGCCGGTTGCGGCAGCGCCGTACCACAAGTTTTGCGAACGAGGAAGTCCCAGTTGTATGAACCTTCCTCATCTTTCGTATCTTTAGTACCTAAGTTCGCAATGCTGGTTGGGTTCGCATTGGGATATACCTTCCGATTGCTTAACCAAGTCATAAGGTTCTCGAAATCTCGGCTGCACGCGAGCAAATTGTTGCTTATATCAAGTGTGCGCAATTTATTAAGGTTATCAAGTTCCGTTTGTTTGATTTCAGTGATACGGTTATGCGACACATTCAAGAAACTTAAGTTGCTGAGAAGTGTGGTGGAATGGTTCTTTTGTATCTTCCAAAGTGAGGTTAGTTCGGCGTGACTCATGTCGAGCCATGTCAGAAGAGGAGTGTGCACAAATATTTCTGCTGACATTACTTTCAATGGATTTCCTTGAAGATTCAATTTGCCGAGATCCTTATTTGCCTCGAATACTTTGGCTTCTAATGTAGTCAGCAAGTTGTAAGAGAGATTAATATCAACTAGTCTGGGGGATTGGGAGAATACTTTATTGCTAATAGACTTTATCTTGTTTCCGGAAAGATTGATCTGAGAAAGAGCGGTGAAGGTTTTCAAGGAGTCGTCAAAGATTTCCTCAAGACCACAGTTGGATGCATCGAATAGGTAGATGTTAAATTGCTCTGCAGAGCAGTTAAATCCTTCAACGGGTAAATGTTTCAACCGTGGGTTATTCGAAATTTTGAATATATCCAATTCAATGTTCTCCTTGATAAGAATGCCGGAAATGAAATCCAAGTTGTTGTAGGAAAGATCCAGATAGTTAAGTTCGACAAGTTTGTGGAATGCTTGGTTGTGAATCTTTTCAATACTGTTTCCACTAAGATTAAGGTTAGCTATGAATGACATGCCGTTAAACATTGAAGGGCCAACGAATTTAATATTAGTTTGTCCGGCGTTCAAAGTTAGTAAGTCTGAAATCTGTAATCCGTAGACAGAATCTATTGGATTCCTTTGAATATGCAGCGTAGCCAGTTCAGTATTTTCAGAGAAAATGTCATCAGGCAGGGACTTAATGTTGTTATCACTCAGATCGAGCTCTTCCAAATCTAACAGTTTCTTGAACGTGTCAGCGTCCATGTCAGACAAGTTGTTTCCGGCTACGTTCAGGTACATTAACCCTGACATTTTGCTAAATGTGTTTGCGGTTATGTACTGCATATTACAGTACGAAACGTCAAGTTCCTGTACCAAAGATGCATTAAGGAAATATTCCTGTGAACCGGCTGCTGGGAATTTCAAAGGATTATTTGAGATGGTCAATAGCAGTAACTTCTTGTTATCAGCGAAGGTTTCAGGATGGATACTTTTAAGTTTATTGTAAGATAGATTCACGGCATACAGCTCATGAAGACCATGGAACGCGTTAGCTCCGATTGACGCGATCGTGCTATTAACGATCTTGACAGTGGCTATTTGGTGTAGGCCCAATTTCTTGAAAATAAAGTCATCGAGATGGATGGGCATCTCCGGATCAGCATTCTCGATCACAAGATCCGTTATATCATCTCCGAACTTCTGCGTGCCTAATTCGAGACGATTGCACTTCGCTATTCTGTATCCTTGAGATACAGTACATAAGCAATCTCTGGGACAGGGCCTGTCTTCACTGAAGAGGACTTCTTGGTCATCGGCGGTATCATAATCATAAGGGAAGAGGAAGTTTTCGGAATCCTTTCCTTCCTTCTTGGCAGTCTTGTTGACGCTCTCGCTTATCACAAGCGTGCATACTGCCAGGAGCAGTATTAACTCCCGGGACCTCGCCCCCATGTCGTAGCGAACTCTGGAAAGAGAAACAAACCTCTGTTAATCTCCGGTCCAAAATACAAAACGAACGATAACGTTACAATTGTTACGACTTCTTTGTATCACGTGTCGCCAACAATGGCGTAATACCGTTAAACAATGGGTGTTTAAATGTGCGATTTAGTTTCTTTTTACAAAGTTCAATTCTACAAGCGTTGGAGACAACAAATATTTGAATCGGTTTGCATGAATGCATTAATACTTGTCTACTGCAAACTGGTGTCCAACATTTTGTAACTAGGTAATAAGGCTATAAATTACACTCCGCCTGTGGCTTTACGTCACCGTGTATAACTTGTGCCTAAGTTCTCAACCTCACTTGCAGGCTGTAGTAAATATATTGCAATTTAAATAAGTAATATATATGCAATTAAATGCAATAATGATTCTAGATTAGTCATGGGAATGTGATTAGTCATGAAATAAGAGAAGAAAAGTGGATTAAATTGCTACTAATATGTCTGTACTCTTTGTTCTATGTAAAATTACAAAACTTGCAAACAATTTACTATTGCATTATACTGTACTATTTTACAGCACATGTCAGCTGTGTTCTAGTGGAATCTTATCTGCGCAGCGTCCATCTGTCGATTTAACGCCATATTGTATTATTGACATAAAATTTATATATTTAAGCATAATTACTCTATCAGAAATACTAATATGTTTGCAACTATTTTAGATGTACGTAGAAGGTACCTGTTGGGTGAGTTTTAATTGCAACTTATTTTTAATCTGTGCTCTTGTGGGTACGCAAAGACAATAGAATCGTATTAAAAATGTGGCTAGAACAAACGATGGATAAATATTTTTAATAAGGCATTCGAATGCTTTATCAACAGTAAGTACCAGTTGACCTTACAATAATGTGTATTTTCCTTAGCTATTTCTCAACGACATCGTCGTCGCGCCATCCTTATTTGCGTGATAATTGTTAGAGTACATTCTGTTGCTGGCTTTTGGCACTATTCTGTTAGACTACAATTTTTAAACGAAGTTGGTAATGTTAAATGTACCTTCGGAACTATAACATTAAATAACTGAGGTTAGATTAGTTTAGTTCTTAGCTTTTTTAGATAGTTCATTTTCTAATAAAGTAATCGTTTGTTCGCAATATTTCTTTATTGTTATACGTTTAAATGTTTAATAGTTTTAAATAACTTAGAATTATCACACTGAAGGCCTACCACAATAAAGTAGATGAAGTACGAACATTATTAAAAAAGTAATTTACATTTCCATAGACTATTTATAGTTAGTTTATACAATATAAGATAAAGATCTATTTCAATTACTTCTTTGTATCTGTTAAGGCGAAGACAAAGCTCATGTGTACAACAAAAGACAAAGCAAAACAATCCGGATATAACATGAAGAATGTGGAAGTGGTCAGAATAGACTACTCCGAGTATATTCCGAGTGTCTTTGTATGAACGCGAATGTATCTAATTGCGACATTTATTCCGACATGCTATTTAGTGTCGCATCAGCGGTGTGAATTCCGTACAAGTGTGAACAGTACAGAAATTAATGTCGGACATTTGTCGCAATTTCTGTCGTAATCTAAACCTTTGCCTGGATATGTTCCGGTATGACAGTAAATCTATAAAGAAAACTTGAGCGTTATTTTAGAGAGTTAGACGCGTTGGTACCATCCCTTGAAGGATCCTGCCACGAATAAAAAGTCCAGTCCATTCCGTCCAGTCACGTACTATCCACATGAATCACAGATCGCGTCACTTCCTCAAAGTATCTTATTATTGACACCGACTTGCGATTAGGTGGGCCTTTGTACTGGATTTATTATAGAAAGTTGTAGCACTTTCTCGTCGCATCGGTCACAAGACTGCATACGCGTGTATAGTTATGTTTGTCGAACGAAGGACGAATGAATATTTGTAGTGAGATAATTACTGGCACACAAAAGGCAATATGGCGTCTTGTTTGTGGAGACGTGTTCGGAATAGTGTAGTGCGTAGGCACACAAGTGATATAACTCTTAGTTAAAACAAGATACTGTATAGAAGCTTGTTCATTCGATTTTTATATTGTTTCGAATGGCACTTCATAAATCCTTATGGCATCCATAAGGATTTAGTCTCTACTACTTACCTGGGTAACCCAGTACCTAGGTGAATAGGTACTGTTTACCTTGTTTGGAAGCAACTAGTTTACAAATCTACATTATCATTTTATCTAAACCTACCCATTATATAATGGCAAAGTTTAGCTGCCCGTTACATTGAGCTTATTGTCATTAACAGTTGACAAATATTATGTGAAATAGATGTGTTTTATTGACAACAATAGAAGACTAGTGGATAAGCGTACAAGACTTTCTAAATTCGCGTCTAACTGGAGACAGTTTAAGTTTTGTAACAAATTTGTGTTGAGCGTGATTGAATGAAATGAAGAACCTACACGATAGCCGCCGTACAGAACAAAACGTAGGTGAGTACATATGTCGCCTGGCGTCGCATCGACTAATGAGAGATAAGATTAGATAAACCGGTCCAAACGCTCCACATACTGGTGTTATTGCCTACATATGAGCTGGGGCATGTACGTAATACGAAACAGGTAACAAAAATTAATTGCGTGTTAATTGTTTTGTTTGGTCATCTTTTACCCCTTGTCTGTTGGATGCGCATATTCAGCGTCGATCGGGAATTTGTTCGTTATGCAGGCGATACCATTAAATAATAAAGAAATCATTAAAAAGCAAAATTTAAACGAGCTGTTGCCCGCGGCTTTGCCTGGGTTTTTTATTCAATTATTACAAATCTAAAATAAAAGTAGTAAGTTATTCCTTATTTTATCAGCTATCTGACAGTGAACGTCCCGTCAAATTCGGTCCAGCCGTTCAAGAAGTATTAAAAACTGCTCAAGTGCGCAAATTAACTGAAACTATTCAAGCCAATCTTAGTGAGTGTATCAACCTTACTAGTACCGACGAGATAAAATGTATTTACAATTTTTTACCAGCTTTAATCGACCTAGTAAGTGTAGTTACTATTTTTCACCGACTTTACTGCTCCGACAAAGGACGTTCTTAATTACTCCGATTGCTAACTCCGCTGCGTGATTCAATGAAATCAATGACAATATAGCTGGGATATTGTTCTATAATCTGATTTTATAGTCTGTTTAATATTATAAAAACGTATTTGTGACCTTAATCACAATATTAAATTCTAAAAAGAGCTGCTTATACAACAAGAATGACGAAAAAATGGCAATACTAAAACGATTAGGTATGTTCTATTGTAATTTGCACATAACCTATCTTTTCTATTACTACTTTACTAGATTCAATGAAGATCTTGGAATTTAATTTGCAGTCAAAATTGACAATAAACTGACCATTAATTATAGTTACAAGCAATACTTTTGATATGGCATATACCTCATTGAAGCAAACCGAAGTCCTTTTTTACAACAATTTTATGTAATTTTGTAACTTATGTTCTCTTAATGGCATGAGATAATTATCTGGCTATTTTTCCCTATTTTATCTCTCTAATCCCTCGCCGTCCTCTGGTCATGAAAGAACTATACTGCTTATTAGACGCCTCAGTCGCCTAAATATCTTGAACTATCAAAACCTCTACTTATTAGATGCTTATCGCACTCACAGTAGCCTCTACGTATTAGCTCCTCGCACCCACAGTCGCCTAAATATCGTGAACAATCCAACCCAGCACCAAATGTAACCATGGTCGATACGTCACCCGAATGAATAGTGGCACAGGAAATTGTGGATATGACCTTATTTAGCTATTCACAAAAAGTTTATTTAGCTTACTTCTACACCACATCCGGTTTGTTTCTTTTGTTATTGCTAGAAACATTATTGAGGCTGTCGACTTAAACCTTTAAACAATTAATAATGAACAACAATGCTTGTTTTTTTTTCTAAATAAAGTAAAATGTTAATAATACCACGAAAAGGTACAGAAAAATCTGCATTAATTGTCTCAATTATACTAATCTCAATTTAATCTCTATTTTATAGAGAATGTCTTCGAAATGCAGAGCATTGTTAGAGGAAAAAGAAAAAAATGCCAAATCGAGTCATCGTTAATGACGAAGTTTCCAAGTAACATACATAAAAAAGTGTTGGATTCACTCATTTTTTAGAAGTTGGTTAAAAATAGTAGTACATATTGATAACATAACTGGGGATCCTTTTGTTGTCTAGGAACAACATATTACATACATGTATACCTCCATAACAACTCCATTGCATAAACGATTTAATCCTACCATTATTCAACGCAAAGCAGATTTCATAGACACAAATATAAGTAAGGTTGATATAAACTTCGTACAAAGCATTCAAAGTCGCCTTCAAGTTCACGCTCTATTAGCACAACTAATGGATAAACGATTTATTTTGCATACAATTGCCAACGCATGGAGGTGGTGGGACGTGCAGAAATGCATATTGCGATCCGTTGCCAGTGGGGCCATTACATTTCAATTTTATAATCCCGTAGCCTGGCCTGGTTCGACCCGCGCTTACGTCACCGTTTCACTTAGCTTTCTAATTATCTCAGACCCGACGATTCTGTTTCTATAGGGCTGCCGGTTTTGAATAAGTGTTAATCGAAAAGTTATATTGTGCGTCATAGACATATTTATGTCACTCTATCGCATGTAGAGGTCACTTTTTGGAGCGTTTCATTTAGTATGAATTTAGGGTTGCCAGTTTTTAAATAAGTATACGCCGAAAAGTTTTCAACTTGTTCGTTAAAGACATGTTTATGTGACTCTACCGCAAGGAGAGGCCACTTTTTGGAGCGTTTCATTTAGTATGATTTTGCATCTATAGGGCTATCAGTTTTTAAATAAGTATGAGCCAAAAAGCTTTTAGCTTGTGTGTCATAGACATAAACTCTATCGAAGGTAGAGTTTTTTAAGCGTTTTATTTCGTATGATTTTGCGTCTATAGGATTTTTAAGTACATGATTATGAATCGTAACGTTTTTTCGTAGCTAACCTATGATAGACATGTGACTCTATTGCAGGGAGAGTTGACTTTTTAAGCGTTTTATTTTAGGTTAAGGATGCCTTCAGATGAGCCGCAATTTATCGCTGATTCTGCTTCTTTACGGCTGCCAATTTTAAGTATGTACTTAAAGTATGAATCAAAAACTTTTCTGTGTCATAGTAGAGTCGACGATAGAGTTCAGTTTTTTGAACAATTTCCGTTTAGTGTGATTCTTATGTGTGATTCTTATGACTTATGTGTGATTCTTCCTGAAGTTAAATCTTACTATGTTAGGGCATAATAATGTGTAATACGATAGTATCATGCCATTAAAATAATTGCTTTTGTTTTAGTTTCCATAATAACCCTTTGGTATCTTAAGTATTTATAAGAGTAATTTGTTGTAATAATCACAATATCCTTTTATAAATTACTACTAAATACTCTGTTTACTATTTTTATGTAACCGTTAAACACGATTGAGGCGAAACGAAGCTTACGCCTTAATAACATTTATTTTTGTTATATAAAATATTTATTTTAAGAAAAAGTTCCTAACAAGCAACATATTGGTCAATGAAAGTAGTAGTATAACTTTGCTGATTAAATAATCACCTAAATTACTATCAGGTGACCTAAATTAATATCAGAAAAATTGCTTCTTCTCTAAACATTTTCTTAACTGTAACTTATATCCTAAATTATACGAATTAAACCGATATTTGAACGAGAACATTGTGCAGTATGCGGCCAAACAATAACTTTTAGTTATCGTGTTACCATAATATCAACAGTTCAATTTTACGCGAGAGAAAAGCTATTATCGTGCATAGCATTCTTTGCTTATATTACTCATACTTTGTTGCAGTGTGTAGCTTTGGAGAAACAGTTTTTGGGTAGAGATAACTTGTAATTTTACCTTTAGCTTACTTCTTAATATCAGTGAAAATTATTATAAGTTTTCAGTAGAAGTAAGAATGCTAAATGCACTTGATTTTAGCATTATTTTTGTAATTATGAATATAAACTGAAAAAAATATCTTGATAATTAATTTTTTACTAGCAATTACGTACGTGTTACCAAATATAAGTATCGAAGTATATACCTTTTTATTCTGTTAATTTAATTAATTTACTTCATTTAGTTAGGTTATTACGGACTAATCCTTCTAAAGTGAAGAGCTGTTTTATATGTAACCTAAAAAGGCATAATTAAAACGCATTTTATCGAAAGTGTTCGCCACAAATGTAAATGTAACGTAAATATATTAAGTATGTTTTAATAAGTAAGTAATATAAATGTATTTATTTTCCCCCGTATGTATCTATATATATTATTTATTTTATATATCTTATATATCCAGTAATCGCCTTCATTGTTCTACTGCCCTAAGGTAACTGGCAGAGAATGCTTAAAGCATTAAGTCCGCCTTGTCCATTGTGTATATGGTTAATAAGGTTTAAATAAATAAAAAGTAAACAGTGTGATATGTAGTAATGTAACGTAAATGTAATGTGTTACGTTGTTAGAAATTAGACGTGGAACGCAAATCCCGAGCGTTGTTTGCGAGGACAAGCAAACAGCCATGTTTGCTTTAACCGACGCGTTATACGCGATCTCGTATCTCATATTCATTTCGTAACAAATGTTTCTGCTGTACATTTGGTTGGCATAGGAGATGTTTCCATAAATAAAAAAGACGAGAGATCCATATCGACGCGTTAAATGCCTAAGCGATTTTACAGGCAACTTTCCACGAGAGCTATTTAGAGTGTGAATAGGAAAAAAATACATATGAAATCATCTAATAATTGCACTGCTATAATTCCAGTGGCTTTAAATATCATTTACACCAAGACAAGAACCTTTGAAGTGGATGAAAATGCATTTTTATGTGAGATTTATTATGCGCACTGTTTCTGGTAAAGAACGACTTTCGGGTTACCTAAATACCTATCAGAAATAGATTTTACAGAGAACACAGATCAAAGAAATGTGAATATAATAATCCAATAAGATCAATCGGATAAATAATCACTTCTAGTTTTATTGAGATAAGCGAAGCGAACAGAATGCGGTTCAACATCTACACGCCAAGAAATTCGTGCAATTCATGCCAAATTGTCCCGCTATTTATGTTTTTACGCGACTGTCTTAGAAGTAATTTTTTTCGAATATACATAAATAATTTTCGAATGTACACGATATACATTTTCAACACGCCATTCAGTATAACAAATAGTTTATTGATTTTAAAGTGAGATAATTATTCATTCTTAGTAGATCTTTGGTCCTTTGTTCATTAAGATGTAATCTGAAATGTCCTACAAAATGTACCTACCTTTTGATTTCTAAAATATATTTTTTATTTTATTTATTTTTTAACTCATTTCTCTATAATTTTCGTATATAAAAATCGGAGTGTAATTTGTTAAACCTTATCACCATATCAACTTTATTCTACCCTCTATTAGGAGGGCACCTCGTAAAACGATAGTGTCGCCCCCAATGTCGATAAATGTACTACACATATGAATCGTAACGCAATGTTATCTAGAAAAAAATAATTGTATTAAATGCAAGCGACATACGTCTTTGGACAATCAAAGTTAAGTTTTCCACGGTTTTCCCGCGAGAAAACTATTCTAGGTATAATGAGATTTTCTACGCAATAATAATACGAGTAATACATACCTATGACCTTGTTCAGCCGCCCAGTAACTATGTTAATTGCACCTGCAACAAAGAAGAGACAAGATAAGCCAACAGGTAAGCGTTTCAGGTAATTTACTATTAGTGACAAACCATAAATCATTGGTAGTTAATTTATGCAATTAACATGTATCAATTTTCCTTAATTTTAATTTATATTTATAGGTTGCAATGTTACACGTTACCTATACATTTTTATAGCCTTTGATATAAAAATGTATATAAGGAGGTAACTCAAACATTTAAATACATTTTTTATCTGTCTTGGGTGGCAGCTTTCGCGTGATATACACACAAACATATACTGATATAGCTTGACCTCGCGTTAGTATACGCCACCATAGATCACGGAGACAAATTTATATTGTCCGATCTTAATCAAAATATGTTTTTTATCATATTACATTTGTGAAACAGTACAAGTATTCATATTACTAACGCTTTTCCAGTATAAAGTCGGTTATATAATAAAAACTTCAGTATAAAATCCCAAAACCTACTCTAGCCGAATGTCTCGACATTTTTTCTATCTACCCACTATCTGAAATCTTACTACTTACTAAAGGCCTTTAACTCCAGATAAAGCTCTAGTGGGTATTGTGTGCGGTCTAGCGTTGTTCTGGTCATATTTTTTAACTACTCGCATTATAAACACAGTATTACGTCATAGAGTACTAAACTGGCAAAGATATTTGCATACATACAACATTACTATCGTGTGTCAATTCATGACAAACGTTAGTAATGTTAATTCATCGACAGACGGAATAAACAAGAGATACTAACTAATGTTTTAAATGCGAGGTTTGTTACGATTTCACGTTTTAAGTACTCAATTCATTGTATTGAAATTTTGTACACACGTTGCCAGAGAGACAGAAAAAGACACGAGTAACTTTTATCCAGAAGTACTGTTCCCAAAGGATAAATGCCTACGAAGAATATGCAACTTTTATTAGATGCATCGACATATAAACTCGGTTTAATGTTTAAGGACATCGAACGAAACCGGGGATAAGAACTAGTATATAACATATATGTAATGTGTTCGGAACCAATAGCGTTTTATGAGGCGATCGATCATCCGTAGCGTCGCTGGCGGACGTATTACGTCAACCGCCGTCTATTACAACGAAAATAAAACGCCAGGCGAATAAAAGTGAAACAGATCGCGCAGATTCCTAGCCACTCGCGAATCATTATCGTGATTCCGATTGATAAAACAGACAGTTGTAATATATCATAATCAGTTCGTTTTTAGCACTAGGACACGCTTTAATATGGCTAGATCCTTTGAAATCAGATAATTCCTATTATTTACAAGAAGACTCCGGAAGAGAGAGATACGGTAAAGCGACATATAATAATAAATAATAATAAATATTCTTTATTGCACACCAGAAAAAAAGAAAAAAATACATTTACAAAATAAATAGGAGAAGTTGA
>DWGW01000979.1:0-12455 GCA_018247775.1 Udranomia orcinus
AAGCCTTTAACTTACATATTGTTCGTGAGCTTTAGATATTGTGGGCGAGATGTATGAACGATCTTATGATATTTAATTATTGTAATTGGTAAACACCGTTTTAATCAAAGTAAAAGTATATTAATAAAATAAAACAAATAAATATTAAACTTGTATATTTGTATTTGACAAAAGGCAATTGTGTTTGAAACTTTGAGAACATCCAAATACGCGTACAGTCGATTGATAAAAAAATTGGTATATAGTTAAAGAACAGTTCAATTTGACCCCTCTGATAAGAAGGCCGTTGACTTCGCGGCTTTGTATCGATCCGTCTTTATCGATCGCCTTAGAACACGTGCTTGTTGCGTCACTCACGCAGAAGTAGAAAACATCAATGCCAAAAAAATCACAAGAAAATCAAAGGAATTCATTTCAATTCATTTCATTCATTTCCAAGGATGTAACGAAAGGGATTTTTGTTTTGTTTTTCTTTATTTCTGTTCACGACGCTTACATACGCAATGCTATACCTGTCTCTACTTAAACCTTTAGCTCTTAAACATATTCCAGGTATTGTCTCTACTTAACCTTTTGTTTCCTAAACACATCCCAGCTCCAGCATCTCATAAACAAGCTGACGAATAACGAATCGTAACACGTTAATAATATCTATTGGCTTTACCGGTGTCCTAACTGTGACAGCATTAATCAGCTAGCCAACCAGCCACAAGCTTACCAAATCATTCACGCGTAATCCTCCAGATATTAACGTGTCAAATCGGTTAAATCATTACAGGCATAAATAGATTCAATCCGTGATGATGTTTCATCATGGACTATGGGTAATTAGTGTGGAGTCAGTGAATTCTTTATGGGGTGGTTGTCTATGGCTTGACACGATCACGCCAATGCATTATAGCGGTGTCTGGCTTGAATACTATAATTAACTAAGTTCATAAATAATACTAGCGTATATTTCTGAGATATGTTTCAAGTAATTAGTGAGAATTGAGTGAGAGGTTGAAAGTGATTTGTGACAAATTCCAAGCACGACTGGCGTGTTTGGAGTAGCCCGTGGTCGGTCATGGCAGGAGCATGGAGTAGCAAATGAGTGTGAATGTCATTTTACCGAACTGCAAACTGCAGTGTGACAAGCTTCCGTCTTAAGCTTCAACCAACAAATTTTACTGTCCAACCGAAAAAATTGCTCATGGTGGACTTACAATATCAATTCATGGTGGAGTATAAGTACTAGTCCTCAATAGAACGCTAGTTGCTGGTAAACTAAGAGATCTGTAGTGTATATCTCCATTGAACAAAACATTATAAATATTCGCATTGTGGAGCTAGTTTTCAAATAAGTTTACTTTTTGTCGAAACTCAAGCGTGCCCGCTATAGCTAGCGAGGTATTGGCGTGAAGCAATCATTACAATAACAAAGGGTTGAATATTAAAATCCGTTTGTTTCCGTGTCAAAAAATTAATATTAACGATATCTTCAACAATGAAGTGGGGGCCAAAAAAAAGGGAATAATTTATGCGAGACATTTCTTTTGACGCTCTTGTTTCGCGCGGATATTCAATTTAATTGAATTATTTCTGCGGCGTATCGTCGGTGCTTTGTCTTGTGATCTATGCGAATAAATAAAAGTTCGCGGACGGCGTTAGTTTAGTGGGTGGGGAATAGCGCGTAAAGTAAAACGGCTAAATTGGGTATGTTTGAGTATTAGTCGGCAAAACGTAGAATTCTAAAGACATCGTTCAAGAATCAAGAATCAAATGGTCTTATTCATTATAAGGTTTACGAGTACAATTAATGAACATCATATACATTTTTTTCAATCTGTGGTCATTGGTTTTCAACGCCTATTTCTCGGGCTATGGTAAACCGGGAAAAAAACAGCCGACGGAAAAGAACTCCCAATATTCATATTAAGAAACAAGGGGGTAGAGGGGGGAGGGATATAGGGTTTTGTCCCAAATTAATCAATACCTAACTTAACTTTCCAATGAAGGTAAAGTCACGGGAGTAACCTAGCATTGCGTAATGAATCATATTTAATAATAGTATCCGGAAATCCGTGCTTTTCTCCCATTAATTATGTGTGTGTTGCATGTATTAAAATAATTAAACAAACATTCCTATGTACAATCAGACATATTGCTGCGAAGTAGTTGTAAACTAATTTATTAGTGTAATAGAAATAGAATTCTGTAAACGTTAAAAAATATGAAATTTAAATATTTTTTATGACATAACACTGTTGACTGACGAAGAATGGTTTTAGCAGTGCACCTTTTGTTTTAATATGTTATCTATGGAGCACAGAGTATAAATAAAAATGAATAAAATTCAAATGACGACGTCAGCAACGCCTCGTGGAAGCTGTGTAAACATTAAGTGTGAGAACGCGGTGCGCGTCGTTTTTTCTCCACCGCGAAAGCAATTACCGATTAGCGATTATAGCGGCTGTCGATCAGACCAGTCATCGGCCGAGCGGTCTGTGCGAATTAAAAAAAAAATAGATTGTCTCTGAGTAATGTCAAAGACGGGCCGCTTGAGGGCTAAGGGTGGTGTCACATCTATTTATATTGTGCTATATGTATGTATGTGTGTATTATATGTTGTGGTGGATATTTAATTCGTATGTTCTATATTGATCAAGTTTTCTTTGAGGATAATATTCACAGCAAATAATGTTTGGCCAGTATTGACCAACGATAGCCAAAGTCTTCTGGTCAATATTGATTGTCTTTATTGATCGATCGAATATGCGATCTGAATGTGTAGATAAGCCAGAGCTGCAACAAATAGGTCAGTGTCGATCAACTTGATCGATTCGATGTCGGTCCTAGGTCTTGAGGTGAGAATATTATACCGTTCAATGTTACTTCTTAAGGTGAACATCGAACCACGTCTTTGAATGTAACGCGATACGTAAACGTATTAAAATTAACAGCATGCCAAGTCGATTTAACGTAAGTAACGGCGAACGGCGTGAAGCAACACGCTCGTTCCCAACATGTTACATTAAAACGATTTGGTCGACGCTCACCCTTACACGTACCACCTGGTTCACTGTCTAGGGCTGTTAATTCGAACTAAATGATCACGCCGCGTATTAGTCAAATTTATTCACGGTGCTTCTATGGAGTTTATTAAAAAAAAACGACAGGTTTTTTTCTTCAGTGATAATGTATGTAACATTGTAAGAAGCGTAATTATTCAGACATTGTAATTTGCAACTGACTAAACGACGTATTACCGTCGGGTCGGACACACTCGCGTGTCACAGTGTGCACGCCTGCTTTTTATTGAACACTTAACAAATTAAAACAATATTTTGCATATTCATTACTTAGAACAAGTTGTAAGTATGTCCTTGTCTCTTAGGCTCTTGTGTGTTGTGAGTTATTGTCACAGCGTTAGGCAAAGACTTACTGCTGAAGACGAAATGTTCGGCAACCGTTGTGATATGTGACGAAGTATGGGACATGATAGGTATTGAAGTATTTCTGTACACCGTCTAACAATGAGTGTAACCCCAACTACTGCGACTTCCAAGTATAAACGCAGAAGTATATGGAAATACTTGGAATATCAGTAATAAATTATACTACGCACAATGTCACTTAACTTTGGCATGATAATCTAAGACATGGTGACATGTGGCACACGTGGAACAGACGTAGCCGATATACATATTAATATACACACTATGTAAAAATAGGTCAGCACAAGAGATTCGCCATTAAAATCCCGTATCAATAGATCTGTTCCGATTCCTGGCAGCTGGTCATCGCGATTGTGCGAATGGATGGCGTACGACACAGCCGAACACGCAAGTTCGACACTGTGTCGAAAAATCTACACGCAATTACGTACACTACACACAGGTAATAAGAGGCAAAGTTGTGTGAACACCTTGGCACCCAATCGGTCACTTGGCTGGCTGTCAGATTCGATTGAATGGTATTTTATTAAGAACCGGTTAGAACCAGTTCGGACCCCACGACACGTGGTCAAATCTTTTGTCATTCAAAGTATTAGTTATCGCTCGTTTTGTCCTACGTTGTATTATTTCTTTTGTGACAAATATGATTTATTTGTTTCGGCAGCTGATCGAAGGGAATCGGGATACATTTTTATTAAACTAACTTATTTATAAAACTGATTCGTGCCAGTCAATATTATTATTATTGACTATATTATTGAATGCGGCGCAGTCATCTTTTTAAAAATTTGATACCAATACATATTTTAGTTCTTTATCTTAACTAGGGAAAAATCTGGCAATCCATGAAAATGATGTTGGAAATTTATCGCAAATAACTATAAACAAAACACGATTGCTAATCGTGTAATAATAAAAGACTAATACCAAGGAAAGGGGATCATTGTAGAATATTAATCCACATTAGGTGTAAGTTATCAACGGATGTGACTGTTCCGAATTCGCAACCCCCACCCTCCATCCCTCCCCTCCCCTCCCCCGGCCGGCACCCCATGAATCAGTAATGAGTAAATTAACGCCACCTATTGTTTAGAAACCATGTTTTTTATATCGGAATATTAATAACCGTAGCCATTGTCTCGCGTTTTTGGGGAGCGAAGAAAAATGTGCCAGTCCCAAGTAGGATGGGGGGGCACGGAGTTTGATTTGATTGATTTTAGCATTAATTTCAATGAAAACAATGGCCGAGGATGTTTTGGACATCGCCAAATTGCGTTTGAGGAAGTTCCAGGTGGGGTGGGGGTTGGAAATAAGAAAATTGGAAAAAGTTCCTTCTGTTTCTTCAGAATTATCGTAATAAACATTCTAATAAGACAATCAACAACGGAATACTTATTGAAAATGTTCGTATTAATGAAGTTCGCTATTGCAAGGATAATAATAAAGAAAGCAATTATCTTTACCCATATTTACAGGGCTTAGATTAGTCTGAACTAGAAGCGATAATTCAAGATAATACGAGCAATTACGAGGCAGAAACCAATTAAACAGAAGCTATTATGCGGCGTGCGGTGTTCACGAAATTCGTCAATTACTCAGAATTCCGAATTCGTCCGATCACACAATACCCCCCTTAATGGGTACATACAAACAGACAGGGCCTTGTACCGATAATATGTCACAAATCATCTTCTATAGTACACAAAGTTTATAATGAATTGACATATTCCGTACACGTGTTGCGCTCCCAGTGCCGCGCCGACATATGTCACATGCATGCTTTAGAGCCACTCCAAACACGACTTTACCGCCGTTCGCTTCTAACTTAATTTCATTCGACACTAAAACCACTACAGCTTGATCGGCTCCATTGGAATTTGGGTCTTATTGGTTCTCGTCGTGGAATGATTTCAGTTAAGACGTTCGCGCTATGAGCACTATTGTTATACGTATCACCTTCTAATAAGAGGTGTAATTTGCGAAGTGGCTGTAACTGCGATCGATGTTAATGCAACTGTTAATTCTGTATAGCTATAATCTGCAAACGATTCAGCCATTGTTTAAGCTGATTCGCTGAGAATTAATATTGATGTGAATAGTTCATGTTGCTACTTGTGACCGATAGATGTTAAACCAATTGTTTAACATCTATCGGTCTAAATATTAAAAGTGACAATTTCCTTGTGCAATCATTTTATTCTATTATGTTATCTAAACTTTAAAGTCATATAGGAAAAATAAGCATCCTTTTTTAAACCAATATACTGATATAAAACATATCGATACAACAATTGACTATCAATTGTTATCTAATGGAAAAAAAATGCTAATATCGTATCGTGTAAGTCAATAATGGTTCTCCGTACACTATATCTTACAGCTCCATCCAAGCAGACGAATGTCTAATTAATTGGAGAATCGCCTTAAAATTTATGCCGCAGTTCGTACCCAGAACGAACACATAATTAAAAAGATATTGATAGCTGTCTGATATTTCCGAGATAAAACGTGATACAATTACCATGTTTGATGCGCTAATGTTTTATTTATATGTTCGTAATTAGTTCGACACGTCCTGAATCGGACTATCAATATTAATTCGCCATTACAATAACTCCTCAGTGTCGGGCGTGGGCGGCGAGGCGGGTAATTGAAACTTAATGTACTTAGTTATGTTTGTTGTTATCATTAATGTTTATTTATGCCCGATATGCATAACAGGTGGAAACGCGCAGACAGTTCTTTACTAATCATCCGTGTCCTAGGACTTGCTTGAGTTCATTAAGACTAAGTGGGTGGTAACAGATATTTATATCCCGGGATGATGAATGGATTTCCGTCATAATAAAAAAACGATTTACGTTGCTCGACATTAACTTTTTGCGAACAATTAGGTCTAAAACAACGTTAATACAATTCGTGAAATTCATAATAGAGTAATAATAATAAAGAAAACTAGAGTGATCAAATTAGTCATTAGTTATGACTTAGTTATAACTACACACTATGGTGTATGAGTAATATTGATTTTGGTTGAATGCTGTTATTGTCTGGAGAATTACCATTGTATATTTTAATCAAAATTATTATATTGAATGGTGCGTTCCCTTGACCTCTGATCAAAGCAAGAGCTCTTAATTATCTGACACATAAAATAAACACACTTCAGCACTTGAAACAGGGAAGGTGACGAAAAGACGATGACAGAAATACTAGGAAATTATATGACCGTGAAGGTAAACGTTCCGAGTATAAGAGAGATCTTTATCTCGCCTCGAGCAGAGTTCAAATCTGTACCACAATTTGAAAGTATCATTCGATTCGGCGTGTAACCGAATATCAACGCTTTTCTTCTATATGACATCTCAAAGACTGTCCCAAAATATATTAGAAACAGATGCGTGATATTTTATTAAACTTGAAATATTCTGGAAGTGCCACAAAGAAGCGATGCTCTTACAAAAAGACGGTTGTAATGGCGCATTCAAATGTATTTCAGAACGAGACGACAAGACTGCGCCGATCGAGAAGAAGGAGGCAACAAATATTGTTTACAAAGATATCAAACGGCAATTTACGTTGTTTCAACCCGATGTGTCATTCCTACAGATTTTTCAGAATGACTCAGTTATGTAAACGGCTGAGTAACAACGTGACTAAAGGGCATAAAATGATATCATTAGAATACTTTAATCGGCTTCGCATCTCTGTCGAAATTGTTATCTACTCATCAACGTTATCTTTGAATTTATGGGTCACATATCAAAGCGGTTCAAAGAATAGGTAATTGCGTTAATCAAATAACATGCCAATCTCGTTCTTATAATTATAGCCGTCTCGTCCATAATGGCATGGCATTTTATGACAGGTTCCTCAAAAATCCGTTGCCGTGTATACCGCACCACGTTTACTTAATAACACTAGTGACGTCAGTTGTAAACCCGAGAATTACTGTGTAAGAGAAACAAAAGTTCGAAAATAAGCGAGTCTTTGAAGATAAATAATTTATTGCTCCACTAAAACCTGCATAAGAAAGAAATGTTGATAAACTTCGAACATTAAATATGTAACTGTTGACGATCGTAAAAGATGGAAGCCAGACGTAGTACATACATAAATATCACTTCGTAGGAAGTATAACTTTTATTAGTTCGCCGTCGTAGAGGCGCACTTGCGTCGGGCAAATTAAAAAGTATTTCCACGGACGATTTGCACGGGAAGATTTGTTTGAAGTGCTATCTGGAGCCGAGGGACGTTCGACTCGGGCGATCGTCCCGATTTTTTCAACGCATCAAATGAATTGATATATGAGACAGGAGCGTGTCGTGCAACCGCGGACGTTTCCGATATTATCAGCATCCCGTGCGCGAGCGTCAGGCGGCCCGCTAATAGATTCAACAGGTGTGCCCCAGGGTGGTCTAATCGGCCCGCGACTTTTTTGTTTACATTTCACGAATTTATCGCATACGTTGACGTCTCGAGGCGCTCGTTTGATTCATGCGCCCGCGCTGTCGCTTTTTAATACTGATTTACAATAAAAACAGAACTGTTTCACCGGCGATTGATGCGAGTTATGATTAATGTCGAGCCTTTGATGTCGGCTGCTATGAATCTATCGAGTTGGCTTCTGAATATCGACGCTCGGCGTGTATAAATAAACTGAGCGAGTACGACGCGAGCGCCGTGTTCGTTTTAGTTAATTATGAGGTTATTAAAGCATTGCTGACTGTCTAACAAACTTTACTGGATATTACGTTTCTCGTCGAGAACGAGGTTTTGATATCGACATGGGAATTTGTTTACGAGCTTCTTTTTGTTTCGTGTTAGCTTACAGAGTTTTCGATATCTACTTTATTTAAGTGCAAATGAAGACAAGTAATATTATCATAGGTATTGACGTGTTCGAAAACCACATATGAATATAATAAGTGTTTACTCGTTGCTGACACGGAACTGTGCACAAGCAATACGCAATTATTCTCACTGTGACGTAAAAACTTATCGACATCTCGACACGCTACTGTCGCCACATGCACGGTTAAATTATGATTCTCTTTTTGGTTGTTAAAATTAGACTAATCAGCATCAGTACAAAGAATCACACCGCTTTCATCATCGACAAGATGATGTTTACGCCGCATCTTCCGAGAACCGCTGCCCGGTATTCAATACTTGGAAATAAATATGTGAGTTTGACATTTGCTTTCATGTATTCCTTGCGTGTTTCGTGTGTAATTACGGTTCAATGGAGATCGGGCGCCTTATCCAGTCGTGTATAAAGTCGATTTTGTGTCGTTCCGTGTACAGCATCTAGGTTTTTTGTTATTAAATTATCGTGCGTGGCGATTTCAGAGATGATAGGTTGCGTTTGATGGGGGCGTCTGATTGCATCTCTTGTCGACGTTTCGGATCCGTTGCTTTCTCTTTGATTGACTGCGATTAGAGGCGCGTTTGTCTTGTTTGACATCTCGCTCAGGTCAAAGGCAATCAGCGATTTCACGGCTGGATGGCGTTTCACTTCCGATCCTACTCGAAACGTATCATTGAATCCGAAAAATTAAGCGCTACATTAATAATCTTAACATTTCTCATGAATGTGTTCCTTGAAAGAGTAGGCAAGCAGAATTGGCAACGGCGAGACCACTTCGTTGGCACTGTACACGCGTACTACATTTGCCAAGTAATTGACATTATAAATGATATCGATACGTGTCAATATAGTTTAAAATGCTCCATATTTCGCCCGCACACATTAGTCATGTGGGTTCAAAGATAATTCACAACCGAACCGCCACGACTTTACGACGGCCGAAACCTAATAAGAGAAACGCGTGCGTGAACCAAAAATAACAAAATTAAAATAAATCGAACGACAGACAGTCGTCATAAACTAATTTTGAGTGTTTTCCTTTTGGTGTACACAAAAATAGCGTCATCACTCTTTCATGTCCCGCGCGGGAGTGACATTAAGAATTTACAGTTCGGATTTAGTGCAACGCCATCTAGCGTTTAGGATGAAAGCTAAGTTCACAAGAAGGATGTTTTTGATTTATATGGCCGCTATTACCCGCTTTTCGATGTTATTTTACCTATTTCATTTCTCAAATCTTACCACTGAGATTGTAAACAGTAACCAATATAAAAAGTATAAAAAAACTTTTTCTGATGTCATAGCACAGGAATCCTTATTCCTTATTATATTTCACATTTTTCCAGTTAAAAGTTAAATGAAAATAGCGTTCCAATCAAAACCAATTCACCCATAATTAGAAGCCATAATCAGAAAAGTTGTTTCAAAACTGAACTGAATCGTTTATCGGTTGTCATCAAAAAGAAATAATGTTTCCGGCCACCCTTCTATTGCCAACTTAATTAAAATCGAGTGAGATTTGCAAAAAGCGAAGAAAAAACAGAACGGAAAGTTTGGCATTCGAATGGGGTTAATAAGAAATTAAAAAAGTCACCAAGCCTTCTGTAGATCAATATTGGGAGCAAAATAAAGAAAGGATAAGTTTTCCATGTTTTTTTTAAGTATTCTATATTTAACAATGTTTGCTTGATGTATACAAATTGAATGAATCACGATAAATTCGTAATTGTTTAAGCAATTTACGAATTGTGTAGTATATAGTACCGGTAAATGTCGGTCATAAATATTATAGATTAATTTGTACTACCAATGTATTTTATGCCGTTGCGAAGTGTCCTTAAAAACAATATAGCCTTAAGCGGTACCACTGCCGCTGGAGAATCTATAATTGAACGGTCCAACCCATCCGGGGATCCAGGCAAATCAACTCAATAATGGCGCCGAATCAACGCAGAGAAATCTCGAAAAACTCGAAAAAGCCTCGCTCGTTTTAGAAATTCATCCGCATGGATCTCGTTCAAACGACAACACTGAGGAGTAATTAATTCGGAGCGCTTCAATAAAACTATCTCACAAAGCAGCGAATGAACTGCCGAAACACTCGATGCTCATTCAAGTGCATGGAGCTCACGCACTGCAGGTTGAAAGAAGCCTGCAACAGAGTCCTAAATGCCTAAATGCACCCATTCATCCGCAGTCATTACCGTATTGAATCGCCAAATTTCTCGCTACTACTGAATTGGAGGACCCTTTTGTCTCGACGATGCCTATTTCATTTGCTTCGCTGCAAATTTCAATGCACGAAAAATCTTTGTATGATCCCACTGAAGAAGCAGTCTTTCAGCGGAATCGGCAATGTTTACAAAATGTCGGCTTTCAAATTATTCATATTAAGCGAAATACCCAAATTTTGATACGGATATTTCGGGATCCTGCCCGTGCAAGTACGATAGATCACCGAAAAAAGACGAACGAATTTTTGTCAGAAAAACTAGCAGGGAATTACGAATTCACGGACATAACGCAACGGATTCAAAGTGGTGGTCTGAGGAAGAATATCCGTATGCCAATACTATATTTAGAATTGTAACAAGCTCAAAAGTGTCCCCGGAACATCAGTGTAACCCTATCAGAGCAGACACATCCGCGTATTGTGTCACGCCGCTAAAGGCGAACAATTCCGAGATGATCCGTCTTGATATTACAGAATTTATCACTCGAATTAGTTTCAGAGTCTATGCACTCTCCCAGTGTCAACGGAAACACGCGTGGGTGGTAATGTTTCGACGATGGCCGGCAAATAAATAGCTAAATTGATTTTAATGCAGCATCACTTCCCTCGCCCGCCTCTCCAGCGGGCTCAGCCGATCCATTACGACCATCGATAATATTGATTGATTGACCACTATCAATAAGCGACGCCATTTGAGACCATTTAGTACGGCGTTGTTTGATAAGTTGATACTCCAGCCGTTTGTATTGTTTGCTTATCGAGAAACTAATTGTTGGATGACATTAGGCTTAAAGTGGTCGTGTTTCGCTTTTGTGATTATTACCAACATCAATGTCGTGGTATGCCGTCATATTGTTGGTCAAACTGCTCAGCATATACTAATAAGTACGAGAAACGATGGACAAGGCGTAATACTGGCATTCGATTACATAGTGTAAAATTTTGTAGTTAGATTGAAATATTGACGACAAAGTGGTAAATACTCATCATGATATTTCTTACGTTAACCATTTTTAATTTGCCCCAACCGCAAGTGAGGAACCAGATGAAAGAATTACAAGTTAATATGAAAGGGTTATTGTTTCTGGGTCTCATAAAGCGTGATATTTATTTAGTGCAAGGATTACCGACCGTTCGGTGCCGATCAATCATTCCATTGAACGTATCCTGTTCCCCTTTAGTAGTGATGTCGCTTACCGATCGCTATCGTTGAATATCGACAAGTGCTACCTTTGACAAGTCAATTCTAATAGGAATAAACATATTGAACGTGACTACATAATTGTATACTTTTGTACAAATAACTGACACTGGTTTGATATTTTTAAAAAAGGTCTTCATATTTGAGAAATAAGACAACGTGATAATTAACTTACTAAATTGTTTACTTCTGTCAAACATCAGTGAGAACTGGGTTTTTAGTTCTATATATCGGGAAACTGCACTCAACATATTCTATTTTCCTACCAACAAATATCATTTTCTTTGTTCTTGCGATATGCTTTGAGGATTGAAACGATTGCAGAATAGTTAATGCCAATAATAGTGCGTCAGACGCATACGATACAAACGCTTACAAACGAGTTCCTAACAACAGCTCCAAAATCTATCGATAGCGCATCCCAGCCCTAGATCTATCCAACTGTCAAATCCAATTCAGCGATGCCCCCGCACATGTAATTGATTTATTGATCGTACGTTACGTTCGATACGAGCGGGCGCATCGCCAAGGCTATTGCATCCTCTGTAACTGTAATTTTCTACCAGTTAACCGGGTGACCTCATACGCACAACTCACGCTTATCTATACGGGAAGTAGACGTGTCTGTTGTTAGGGATCTGGGGATCTCAGCATCTTCTAAGCTTAATTTATCGCTCATTGTTTGGCCTGTATCCGGTTGTTGACCAACGTATG
>DWGW01000980.1:0-12453 GCA_018247775.1 Udranomia orcinus
AGAAGCTCGTCGGGCTCTATGACCGAAATATATTAAGTTGCCTTTTAGGTTTTTGAACTACTTGAAAAAATGTGTGACGTCGCATTTTTTTTATAAATATTATTTTTTTTTCTATAATAACAGTAAGACTAGAATTTCAAGGTAAGGTACCGAGTCCAATTAAAATTTAAAATAATTTCAATATTCACTTGCATATTTCAGGCGCAAATCTCAAGCCTCTATACAAGGAGTGCCAGACTGACGGATTCCTGATCGAGGGCGCCCACGGCTGGACACCCACCATGTACATCAGATTGGTACAAGATTTCGGATTGGAAATGGAGGTTTGTATTTTATTCTATTTATCTTATTCTGTATAGAGGCATAAACATAATTCTTTAGAAACAATCTGGAAACTTTTTAAACTTGTAAAATAATGAACTACCTACATTAATTTTTTAAACATCATTTTTTGTAGTAGAATAATTGTAGATTTCAGTACATAAAAATATACTTTATAATTGTAACGAAAGTGTTAACTTAAAATCAAAACTGTGTCTTAACTTTTTCCTTCTGCACGAAGTGCAACTTAGTAGCATGAAATTTTTATTCCTAATCCATAATTCTTTATTTGTTAGGTCACAGTGAAAATAAGATGGTAAAGCTTTACGTTAACAATATGTTTCACCTGACATATCAAACATGGTAATGGCTAATAATAATTAATATTCTGATTAAGTACAATTTTATTTTGTTTATATTTATCCATAACAGGTAGCACACCACTTGGCCAAGTCATACGGCGACAGAGCGTTCGCAGTGGCTAAGATGGCGTCCATGACTGGCAAGAGGTGGCCTATCATCGGCGTCAAGATCCACCCTGAGTTCCCTTACATTGATGCTGAGATCAGGTTACTTTTTTTCTACTCTCCTTAAATTCTCGACGAAAGAGCTAAATAAACAGATATTTGGCTAGGAATTAAACCTACGACTTCTGACTCGCCATCACCACTAATACTGACACTAAAAAGAAGTTCTAGCTAGAGTTGAGTCAGAGTTGACAGTAGAGTGAGAGTCAACAAATAGCACGAATAGGATCGAAGATTCTTCTTAGGTAGATAGGACTAAGTTGGAACGCCTCGGTTAAGTATAACTCCCTTACTCCTTCAAACCAAAACAACCAAAGACACTGTTAAATCAGAAGTAGGTGAGATGTTGGTGCTTATTGCGTCATATATGCGTTGAACATGTTGAAACGTTGGAATGTTGGCTCGCGGGTCAGGTACGGCGTGCGCGAGTACGCGTGCACGGCGGTGGACATGATCGCGCGGCGCCTGCGCCTCGCCTTCCTCAACGTGCAGGCCGCCATCGAGGCGCTGCCCACCATCTGCGACATCATGGCCGAGGAGCTGCACTGGAGCGACGCCGAGAAGAAGGTAACGTACCTGAATTGTGAGATCTTCTTCTTCTTCTTCTTGTGCCTCTTCACTCCTGAAGATTGGCCATTAGTTCCTTGTACCTCTCTCTGTCCATGGCCAGGCGAAACAGTTGCTCGACAGAGGTGATGCCAGTCCACTCCCTAACATTTCTTAGCCACGACTTTTTCCGGCGTCCAGCGCGCCTCTTCCCTTCCGAATTGTGAGATACGTGATAAGATTGCACATATCTAATGTTATAGTTGATATGAAATATATCAAAGTAAATAAATTACGAATACCTTAGTGTTATCAAAAATAAATTCGGCTCGTTACATCAAAAGTGATATGTAAGGGTATAAGAGTAATTACCGAATGTAATATTTGTCAAATTATTACACTCCATAATTCGTCGGAGTTGTTAATCAATAGAATTAATTTTTACTTGTCAAGAAAATTGACACATATTATATTGCGTTTAAAGAGTTAAAAACCACGAGAAAATAAAAAAAAAACTAGTATTGCTATTGTTATTTCGACTACAGGAACTCGAACAGTAAAAGTCGTTATTGCTCGAGTTCTCCGTTGCAAATGTTGTTCGCGTTAAAAGTTGCTAATAACGCCATCTATTAGCGTCTTTGAAAACTTTTAATTGTGTATTATTGAAATACTCATAGCTGGTACCTGTTTGCATTACAGAAACAAATGAAGGAGGCGACCGAGTTCCTCTCCACGGAGATGGGCCAGCTGGTGAACCGCGCGTCCCGCGACAAGATCCCCATCAACCTCAGCAAAGACGAGATCCAGACTTACATCAAGCGCTTCCAGATCATCGACGCCGACCGCAAGGGATACGTCTCCATCAACGACATCAGGAGAAGTCTCAAGGTAACGCTTTGGCTTATCAACTATGTCATTCTGGTTCATATGAAGGAATACTTGGCAGTATGATATAATAAGAAAAATATATCTATGTTATAGTTGAAATTAAATTATAGTTTTTGTGATATGATTAAAATTATTTTTATACAGGTGGACAAAAACATTTTTTTTGGGCCTTGAATAATTTTTGCAGATTTTTATAGTTTCAAGAGCTCCTTAATTATCTCTCTTTTTCACTTAATTATTCTAGTCAACATTATTTCTTTAAGAACTTATTCAGAATAAAGCCTATGATAAAATAAGGAAAAAAAACTTTTATAATAACAATTTTTTTTCAGGGATGAACTAACGTATTTATTTTATTTTTTACCATATACTATAGGTTGGACGTTTCCTAGATATTATTTACCTACTTTGTTTATCTTACCTACAATAATTACCAATGTTATAGAGTGTGGGTTTGAAACTGAGCGACAACGAAATGAGCTCGATCCTCTCAGAGATCGACGCCACTTACCACGGACAGCTGGAATTGCAGGACTACCTCCAGGTAGAGGGGACACTTCTGGAAACTGCTTGTCCAGCGGGTCAATGTGCTATTCGTGTTGCGTCATTTTCCTCTATATTTCTTTATATCGTTCGTTTGCAGCAAAAACGATGCAATACCTTCAACACATAGTATAACTTTACAGCGTTGTATTTGAGATTTACAAATATTTGATATCATGCGTTAAAACAATAGGTCTCATTTTTGCTCAGAAACTGAATTTCAAATACAGCTGTAAAATGTTAATTTACATCGTTTCGTTGCAATTGAGCGACATGATAGGGTTATGTAAAAGGATAAAAATGACAATAATTAATTCATTTTTATATCCTGTTACGTACACGTAAAATTAAAGCTGATAGCGTGTGAAATATCTGTATTTATAACTTGTGTCCGCCGTCTCTTATGTCAACTCTCTTATCTATGGTCAATGAGTTTTATATCGGTCAAACTCAAATTAACACAAGTACCAAGAAATACAAATGTATCACATACCGTCCAGCTAATCATGATCCATGTCGGTGCTTGAGTGGTGATCGTGAAGCTCTTCCACAGAACTACGGCGAGGAGGTCACCGGGGAACAGTTGCACGAAATATTGCGAGAGATCGACACTAACATGAACGGGCAGGTCGAACTCGACGAATACTTGCAGGTCCATATCGTATACATTCGTTTGAGTTTGAATTTGAGCTATAGTTACAACAGCTAGAATTACTGTAGCCCTTTAATTACCCACTAATGTTCGATGAATCGGAGTTTTTCCGTAGATAACGTATTTTTCTAAATTTAATGTTTGTTTATTATGTAAACATGCAAAACAATAGATAATGTTATTGCAATTAATATACATATTAACATGATATAAACATTTTAACGATTGCTATTTCTTTATTCCATTGTTTTATATGTTGAACTAAAACAATAAAACAAGACGATATTTAGTTTGCATAGGATGTAGATATGACTGAAACTATATGTATATTGACATTGTATTTTTATTGTTTCTTATCTATTAGGTCTCTTTCTCTCTGCATGAAAGCATGTGTCTGTTGCATTTGAATATGGCATGTGATGGGTATAGGCTTATATGTATTGAATATATTATTGCCTAAAATTATATTTAATATATGAGAATTTATCACCATACCTAATGGCCAAAACATAATTAGAAAACATCTTGTACAATAGAGAAATGCCTTGGTAATGTAAGCATGCTAACACAAATAATCCTACTCAATTATCCTTATGCTTTATTGTGTGTACCTGGCTTGCTTAATATGGCTTATCGCATTGATTTTATTAATTCTACTTACATAATTAACATATTTATGAATTTATATTTATGATAATAATTTGTAATATTCTTAAACTAAAAATCAATTTATTTTTATCTGACCGCCTATTAACCTAATTCTGATTATAATTTATTTTTATTTGTATAATCATTTATTTATCTTTTTCTATCTTTTATCTCCGATCTATTTATAAAACAGAAGTCTATATTTAGTCTGGAAAGATTAAAGATTGCAAATATTATATGAGTACATACAATCTTCCATCTAATTCTATATTCTGTAGTTGTTTTTTTATATGAAAATCATAAATGGTACTAATGGAAAATTTCTTTAGTAATTTGCAATCAGTAAGAATATTTCTTATAACTATACACTCAGTACTGTAGAAAGTATTTTATAGAGATTATATTATAATAATAATAATGTATTTCTGATCCAAAAAAATTAGGTACACAAAATGTAGGTACACTACACGCAGTATTCTCTTATAAGTATCTAATTCGGGTCGACATTCTGTTACAACAGATGATGTCTGCCATCAAGTCTGGCCACGTAGCGTACTCTCGGTTCGCGCGTATGGCCGAGATGGAGGAGGAACACCAAGAGCGCGAGGCTTTGAAGAAGCAGATTACTGTGGAGAGGAGCGGTGGTGGCCTGTAGTGGCCTAAATGCTAAGGTGAATAAAAAATGATGGAAAATTGACAAAACAAAAGAACTTTTAAAAATTACAATGAAAGTCTTATGTATTAAGGCAATTTTCTGTAGCCTGTAAATGCCTGCTTAGATTATTACCTTTTTAAAGAAAAATATGTATGACCTTTACCTAAATCATATGCATACAAAAAAATAAAATCTTTCTGTTACAGATGCCTACATCGAGTTCTCTGCATGTATTGCAACAACGTAGATCTAACTTATCCCATCATTGAAGTCCCCATAAGTATTATTTAATAAATTAGAGTCCATATTTACCTAAATGTATAGCTATATTAATTTATTGCAAATGTCAATTTTTTTTTCTTGTTTATTTTCTTTGATCATGTCATTAAAGAAGGCATATTAATATGAATATACATGAGTATGTATTTATTCGCTAAATTAAATTACAAAACCGAATGAAATTAGATATAAGTCCTTCATAAATTGCGTTCAATGTGAATAAAGTGATCTAGGGGAGTAACAATGAACATAAGCTTTGTAACACCACCTCTATTTGTAATGATATGTCCATTTTTATTAATAATTACACACTTATTTTAAATTGTATATAGGTCTCGATATTCTGGTCTTGAGACGTGTGAGTTTAAGAACATCTTTATATTATTTATTCAACGCCATTTATGTAGGGACTAGTAATTGTAGGCACGCCTCAAGTTTTTGTTTATCATTACACAGACCAATAAAAATGTCATTAGTTTCCTATTACATTTATTTCATATTATTGTTACTTATTTAATTTTCTTGTAAGTACATTTTTCAAACTTTTATCTCAGTGTGTTAAGTTAAAATTTAAATTATTATTTCATTACGAGTTATGAACTTGGAAATTGTGATTTTACGCCGTAACATTTTGATATTGATTTAATGTTGACTTTTTTGAACATTTCTATATTCTTATTTACCTAACACGAACAACCGTTGCGCATGGCGTAGGTACATTTTTATCGTTTCTTTTTGGAATTCTATATACTTAAATGTGTTTCTTGTGCAATAAATTATTTCAAATTCATCTTGAAGTTTTATTTTATTTGTGTTTAATTATAATATGTACCCAGTGATCAAATCTGTTTATCGGCAAATGAGATCGACGATTTCACTTTGCCCTCAAGTGAGAGAATGTAAAATAGAATAATTTCTTATTTATCTGTACCCTCATACATAGTATATAGTAGTAGTCATAGATAAAACATCTAAATGAGAATAATAGTACCAGAGCTAAAAACAGAGGAGACTAGTTATAGAAATTATCGACAAGACAATCGTTCACTTCTCCATGGAATGCCAATACTATGACCTCGAAAAATAATTATTTCGGTAGGACTGAACCAAGAAATAGATTAAAAAATTGTCACTTCACACGCTCATTTTAAGTAGATAATAGAGATCTAAAACATTCAACCCCTTGCAGAATTATATTCTCGGAATCCAAAAATAATGAGTGAATGATATAAGATTAGAAAAAAGCACCAATTAAATTGTATTAATAACATTTGTTTTGTATACATTACTAGGTCCAAAATGTGTAAATAATACTTAAGATAAAGCATATTCAAAAACAATAATGGAGATTACAATATGTATGTAACATGAACCTATTTGTGATCAATGCACAGGGTTAAAACGATCGTCAATATCATTTAATAGATGGCGCTACGATTTGCTCATCGTTCCGGATGTCAAGATGAACGTGAAAGAACAAGATTATACAAACGAGAATAGTTAACAAATTTTCCACTAGATGTCACTTCAAACCAACAGATTTAGCTGCATTACTTTTTGTCCTATCTTTGGGCAAGGATGTTTTTCGGTGATCAAGAAAGACGACGGAGCACATTTCGTCACACCGATTAAAATGCGAATGACAAAAATGTTGAATAACATACAATCAGTATTATTGTAAAATCATGACATCTAGTGGTAATCTCTTATAAGTATTTCCTGGCTAGTGATTGCATGGTTTCAAATAAGTTTTGTATTTACATGTAAAGTAATAGGTGGCATTGATTAAGATTAATTCAGTTCAACACTTACGCAAATATATTCCCTAAAAACGTTATTTACCCTTTACCCAACCATATGCTTGTGTACGTTGCGTAGTCATACGTCATACCCTCAACACCATAACATAAATAGTAATTTAAATTCATCACATTACAATACGCAAGTGGACCGGCAATAAAATAGGTAAGGCGATTACTGACAGGTTGACCAATCATCGATAATATAGCGCCCCAAGTGGCAAAAAAGGTAGTTTCACTTTAATACTGGCGATGTTTTGTAAGACGCTCACTGAGGCGTTGTAAACTAAACAGACTCGATATAGATAACGTCTAGCAACACATGGTAAAACTATAACATAGTAAATAATGTTTAATACAATAATTATCTTACAATACAATACTTACCAGATGATCAAAAGCATGAAGTTGTCTTAACGCTACATATTACTTCAAACAGTAAAATTGACATGAGAGGTAACAGTGGTAGTTTTTAAAATATATTACGAATAATTTCTTTTAATAAGCTCTAATTGCATAGTACGAGTAAGTAGTAATGCTTCATTTTTTAATACATATATGGAACTAGATGTTAAAACTTGCTTATCGCAAGACAACCACTAGTCTTTTGGAGTAGTGCGTAAGTTGGCGGGTAAAAGTTGTAACAGTTTAACGTTACATGGGTCGAGCGGCGTAGGGCGGCGGTTACGCCCCCGCGGCGACGTCGCGGGCGGGCGGTGGGTGGGCGCTTCTACCGTGTTCTTATGAATTTTTTAATTCACCTCAAGAGGGTGAGCCCGTTGACGTCAAGCGTGTCAATGATCTTTGAACTCTTTGTCGAAACAAATCGGTCGGCGGCTACGTTTCGTATATTTCTATTTTTGTGTTTAGATATCGTTTAATAGAGTTCAGAGTACGGATATAGGATAAATGTTATTAGAAAATCGGATATGTTGTAATTATTTCCTCCAAATTTGGATTCCCTGTAGCTCTAATTCATCGTGTTAACTATCAGATCGTGTTTATATCTTTGCAAAGACATCATATCGTATCATCTTCAAAAATGTCGTCTACAGAATTTTAGTTGGGCAATGTCCTTCTCGGATGAAGTACCTTCGAAATTGCATTCAACAAATTATCAGTAAAAAAAATAATGATTAGGTATGCTTTCAGTTAAGTTCAGCAGAGTGAAAACCAGCGCCGCAGCACGTTTCCACCTGCTTGGCATTACATTGCTTCGCTACTGTTACAGCACGTAAATATGAGTTAATGTCTACATTGTTTTTCATTTTTATTGTTATTTGTTGTATACACGCGAATAAATGATTTCTATTCTATTCTAAATTATTATGAAAACTCAATTCTTAATAGTACCCACCCTCCTGATTAAGAAGGGAATTAGATATAAGGGTATTTTAACCGACTTCAAAAAAGGAGGAGGTTATCAATTCAACACGTATTTTTTGCGTATGTTACTCCACAACTTCGTCATTATTGCATATTGCTTTTTTTGTTAAAGTAAGCATCGAAAGTAAAAAAAAGTTTCGAGGGAAAAGAAATTGATTCAAATCAATGCCATTTTTTTTATTAAATCTTATTTAAGCAAATTACCTTCATCTTATTCAAGTAAATTAAATATCTATTAATATTGATGTAAATTAAAGGTGGTGGAACATTTCGTGTTTGACTCTGGAGGCACCACCACCGCCTATTTCTGCCTTATGTAGGTATGTAATGGGCCTGCTGCTGTGTTCTGGTTTAAGGGGTGTGGTCAGGGGACACTTAACCTAGACGTTCCAGCCTAGATCTAGTGGTCGAAACACCTACCACCCGATGGAATGCATGCTCGTTTGTTATCTCAATGTTATAATAGAAATATTACATTCACATTATATCCATCCATCAGTCTTTGAAAGTCCACTAGGTTTTGGATCTCTACTTATTTCGCCATCTCGACCATTATATTCATATGAACCTAAATTTTGTTTTGAAATTTGAGTAACCTCAAATGTCTTGTTTTTAGGATGGCACTACTCACTTACGGTATTCATAATGATGATATATATTTTTAGCAAACCAATCAATAAAACCGAGCATAATAACAGTCATTAAACAAAAAATAAACGTTATTTCAAAAACAGTGAGTCAATCAAACATGACTAATTGCGAATGTCTTGACATCAATCAACATGCGTCGCCCACCCACACCTATTGATAGATGGGAACGCACGCGCATATATATGAGTTGTTTATTATAGAACCTTGGGCGCTGGCAGCAAATCATAGATCATTCGTCTTTTGTCATCTATTTGCTAATTAGTGGAGATGCAGAATGACTTGAGAGCTAGGGCGTGTCGGGCGGGGGGCGGGTGGCGCGGGCGGTCCGGCCCGCCCACCATCACTTCCGCTTCCGTCATCATGAGCAGCTACTTCCGGGTTGTCAATGACGTCTTTGGTTTTGGATCCTCTTTAAATCCGCATGCCAATATCTTACTCCACTTATCTTAGATATAGTCAATACAGGTAAATTCACTACTTTAACTACTAGTAGCATAACCACAGTAGTCGATGTAGTAGGAAGCTACTATTCCTAACATAATACATTACAAGTTTTAAAACTGTGCCAGTGTTGTTGATCGTGATGTACGTAGAAGCGTATCTTCGCTGTTTATCACCAATAATTGAAGATTGATCTAGTTACCAACAAATGATCTTAAAGAAAATAAACCTACTTATAAAGGAAAATTAACGAGAAGCATTAAAATTAAGGTCAACACATATTTTCCGATATCAAAAAGCAAATTTCTTAGCCTCGCGTATTTTCCTGTTATTCCCCTTCATACTGCTTTGATAGTATTATAGATCGATTGGTCGTTTTTGCGCAGTTGAAACTTGATAAATTAAATTATCCAAGATCATAAAAGATTTATGAGTAGGAAATAAAAACTTTACCTACTTTATAACTAGTTGTTGCAATCAGGGTCAAAGTAAAGCGAGTCAACGTGGTATCGAAGAGTAGACGATTAATATTGATTACAATCTTTTAGGGATAAAACGACGTGCATTGAAACTTGTTTTCTCAGTAACATTAATATGGCGATTCAATCAATCTATGTACTTGACATGATGTCGATCTCAAACAAGGCTGTGCCTTTATATAGGTACCTAATCGGTCAAAATATTTTTATTAGTAACTGAAAAATTGTGAGGAAAAGTAAAAATTAGTAACACACAGTAGAATCTAAATTTAAAAAATTAAGCGTTGAAGACTTAAGAAACGAATGTTGTTCAATTAACTGGTCGGACTCAAAAAGGCTATACCTAGTCAATTAGGTGTCAGAATTCACTTCGCGTTCCCATTGCACGATGTACCGACACACTGACCATTCGGCCACGTGTCGGTCTACACGGCGATGATTTCATCGGCACTGTTCACCGACTAATTAAGTAACGCAAACACTATCGCGTCACTTGCTACCGCATGCCGTACCGCACAGAGGTACACTCATAATAGAGTAAACGCAAAATTAACAACGTTACAGTAGTTGAGATCACTGATGTCATTTTGAACTCTAAGTGCGTAGCTTAAGGCTTAATTCAAACTGATGCCTTAGTGGGACAATGTATGCTTGAAAATGCACGCTGGAGATTGATGTCGAGGAGGAAAATGTACCTTAAGGCTAAGTAAGAGGGTTCAAACTAGCAGTGTCCGATGTACAAATAATTAAGCCGGGGACACACGCTCTCTCGGGGCGGCTGCTCATTCGTGCATAATGGACTTGGGGCGAACGCGGCTGACGCTTGACAAAACGTAGCTCGACTTTCACTCTCGTTTCAAGCCAGTCTGGACCTATTTATAATGCGCTCGGATGACACGTATACGTTTTAGGTTTCTAATTGGTTGTTGGTTCCTAAACATTATTATCCAGTGTTTTGGATAAACTCCCATAATAATTAGTAAAGGAAAGCTTAGAAAACAAAAATGTATCTAATATTTAAAGTTCGTAAAACTTTTCATTAAAAGTTGATTACAAGATTAGTAATACATTTGTAAATTTCTTATAACAATTTCTTCTAATACCCCAATTTACTAGAACGTTCGTTGCAGGTGACTATGGTGTGTTTTATAAAAATAAAATATATTTACAACTGCATCTAGAATCATTTTATGAAATATATATTTTAAGTAATTATAAATATTACAGAAAATAATTTTATTATTGCCATATAAACGTAGCATTAGTAACTTGATTAATAAGAATATTGATGTTGGTGTATTATTTTTCACAATATTAAATCAAGTGGTCAACTGGTACAAGTAATTATTAGCGAGCATAACAATTGGTAGTCTTATCGTTTGTTTACAGACCGCATCTTGTTAGATGGTGCGACTGGCACGCCAAGCGGCACGACATGTGTGCATTTTTTGCCCGCCCAAGGAGGCCGCGGGCGCGAGGTTATACACCCATTATTACGTCCTTCCTACTTTCAATTATTATTATCGGGCGGCGGCGCCGCACCCGCGACGGGGAGGAGAAGAGAGGCGCAGCTGCTGCCTACCAATAATCAAGACCTGTCTACATTAGAGCGAGATGGGGATACGACCCGTCAAATTATGACAGCAACTTTTTGGTAAAAACATACAATTCACATGAAATACTGGTATGAGAGTAGATCAAAACTCTACTCAAAAATCTTAAAATCGCCTTTAAATCGGGTACTCCGACCGATCATAGACGAAATAATACAAAAACTGAAATTATCACGACAGCGATAGGAGGCGGATCTCCGAAGACATCCGAGCGAGTTCGGTTCTATTCGTCAGTTCGCTCGCCGCAGTTTGGCGGCCGGTCGTGAGGATGATGCGTCCCGTACGTGAACAAAGAAAAATAATTGTTTGCAAGTGCAAAGTAGATGATGTCGTCTGAGCCTACAAAAGTGCAGGTGGAATACATTAGCGAAGACAAAATTATCAAGGTAAAGAGTGTGAAGTGAAAGGATACGGTGTTATTGTGTAACAGATTGGACGCCAGCGGGCAGCGGTCTCGTGTGTCGTTCGGCGAAGGGGGAGGGCGGGGCGAGTGCGGCCCCGGCCGTGTGGGGCCCGCCAGGCCACACGCAGGAGGTTGTGACCGCGTCGCGAGCTACTCCCTTGCCGAAATAGTACCAACGTCCTCCTCCAGTTCATCATCCCACCCATTTCTACCTCAAGTGACCATGTCCTACTGACGTGAACTAGGAGTTATACATGCAACCTTAGTAAAAACTATGTGCATTATAAAAAACATCTGGTGTTGCACCAAGGTATGTTGTCGCCATCACAAGTGACGCCGAAGCCAAAAATATCTTCTGCGGCAATTTTAAAACAGACTATCAAAGTTGCTATTTTTGCAAACATGGCTGGAACTGGCGTGTTTGATACATCTGGATGTAGTGAAATTAGTTAGTGCGTAAAACTAAACTCACGCGATCCAAGGTGGGTGGATCGAAGGGCGGCGGCGGCCTTGCGTGCGACGACTCCCGGCTCCCGGCACTTGTTAGGAAAAGGCGTGTCGATTCCCAACTACCGCGAGTGCATAAACCACGCGGACAGTCGAAACTTTGTTTTGTTACACT
>DWGW01000981.1:0-12452 GCA_018247775.1 Udranomia orcinus
ACGAAGTGCGCGGGGTCAGCTAGTAAGTATATATAATAAAAAAATAGAATTACTATAAACATGTAATGTGACGTTTTTCAAATCACTTCCAAGTGTATTTTTTGCCTCGCATGTATAATTCCCCTTATCGTCCACGTCGGCTGTAAACCTAAAAACAGATCAAGTGTTTTTCAAAAAATTACACAGTTACATATCTCGATCCCTCGACATGTTTATATGTTTGGATTCGTCAATTTGCTGTGAAAGTTTGCCATTGCAATTATGCTTTCCTGCATCGACATTGCGTCCTATTTATATTTCCTTACAAAAGAGATCTGTACAAATAATTTCACTGATATTTTAAATATATTTATTGTAATTTATAAATGTTTCCCCACAATGATTGTTTAACTTGCTAGAATTTAATTTCTTTGCATTATAATCTATCAGTAACAGTTAATTCCAGGAATTCAGCATATTTAAAATAGCATCGTAAATTATCTTTTATTATGGAATAAATAATAAAAGCTCATTGTTACTGTACATAAGTAGTTTTCCATTCTTTCCATGAACAAATCAAATCAAATTACAATGTGAATCAAATATTAATTATCCCGCAATAGTATTAATAAAAAATATCTGCAACTTGTGTGGTGTTGTCGATTGCCCACTCGAGCGAATCAACTTCGCCCTCGTGGGCAATCCACAACTTACCGCACTCGTTGCACATACTAGATATAAATAAGACGATATACAAATATTTCAAAATTGCCTCACCTCAGAGTATTGTCACTATATATCATGTATTTTTCATTTGTTGTAATACGTCTCCCTTCCTTACTCCATCTGACATCTGGTTCTGGTAGACCACTAACTTCGCATGTCAGAATTACATCATCACCAATCTTCTTCGTTTCTGTCTGTCCAACGACAACGCTTGGTGCATCTAAATACGGTTGATCGTCACAATAAGCCCAATAATAATCATTCATGATGTCAAAAATTAATTTCAAACATCTTTATACAACTTGCGCTAACGAACCATAGGAATTAGGTTCTAGTACATGAATATTAGGGTAATAAGAATTTATTTTTATTTTGTTCCTTAAATATTTACTTACTTTGTACGGTTAATTCAATTTCATAGACATCTTCGCCAACTATATTGCTTGCATTACATTTGTAAACCCCAGCGTGGTCAAAATCGGCCGAGTCTATATGTATTTCTTCTCCGTTTTCGGGACGGCCCATGAATTCGCTTGCTCTTTGTCTCCTGAATTTCCAAGTAATCAATGGGTCTGGGATTCCTTGTAAAATTCTGAAAAAAAAAATTATTAGGTTACTTTACAATGATCATTTAGTTGAAGCACAGTATTTGTATGCAATTTAACTGTTCTGATATAAGCGTCACAGATATAGGAGTATGTTGGTAAATTCAACAATTACCTGCATTCTATTATAACCTTTGCTCCTAGCACAACAGATTTTCTATTTGGCTTGTTTTTATTTATTACAGGTGGACCTTAAATGTAGAAAAGAAAGTAATTTGTTTTAACCGTTCAATTAAATTAAATTAGATAAAAATATGTAGTGTCTCATGTAGGAGCAGCGTTACGTGCTACGTTTGCTACAATTTATTTAAAAAAAATTTCATACGAACATTGGACAGTTACATCGATTTCATACGAATCTTCTCCAATGATATTCTTTGCTTTACACCGATAAACACCAGCATCTTGTAGATTGGCTTGATCTATAATTATATCCTCCTCTGTTTTGGAAATACTAGTAAATTCATAAGTGTTTTTCCTTTTGAATTCCCAAATTATATCTGGTTT
This sequence comes from Udranomia orcinus, assembly GCA_018247775.1. NCBI lineage: Eukaryota > Metazoa > Arthropoda > Insecta > Lepidoptera > Hesperiidae > Udranomia > Udranomia orcinus. Next base: position 1,818 of record DWGW01000981.1, read on the forward strand.
TGGGAATCCTTTTGTAACACTGAAAACGCAAAAATAAATTATTATACTCATACTTAGAATAAATAGGAATATAAAGCAAGCATACTTCTCTAACAAAAGTTTATTCTTTTGGATTCAATCATCGAAGCAGTAAACTATCTTATATTTTTATGAACATTTTAATTACCTGCATAATAAAATTGCCTTAGATCCTTGTTTTACAACAATGTCTTGACTGATTTTTTGAATAATGGGTGCAGCTAGAAATTTTATAAAATCTTAAATCTTCCATCTTATATAACTTTGAATTGGAATTAGTTATGCAATATTTTATCGATTTTAGCTTTTCTGGATTTCCTGTCAGTTAAAAAATAATTGAAACTTGCCTTTGCCTTTTGAGTTGAAAATTTTCATGAAGAATAATTTTCAACTCATTGTAACAGTTATGGATAGAGGTTATTTATTGAGAAAATGTAATTAATGTATCTAGTGTATTTGAACGAAACGCAATTTTCTCATAAATTCTAGACGCAAGTTAATTTACTTAATAGCTGTTTCTCATTAACTTGGTCATCCCTTTTTTCTGCATAAATTATTTTAAAATCTATTTCTTGCATAAACCTTTCCTTTCCTTAATTATCAAATAGGAGGATAATTTTCTATCCATTTGTTAAGCTTTTTTATGATATATCGAAAATTCATATTTCAATCCGCGATTCTACATTTTTTCTCCCAAAGTCCCACAAATACAATAATATGGTTGTTATGAAAATTGTTTTAAATGTTGGTATACTCACATTGTACGATTAATTCAGTCTCATGGAAATCCTCTCCTACTATATTATTTGCTCTACATTTATAAATGCCAGCGTTATTTAAATCGACTGGATCTATATGTAACTCCTGTTTTTTTTCCGACAAGCTTATAAACTCTTTTGAATCGTATTGTCTAAATTCCCAACTGGTTTCAGGCGCCGGAAATCCTTTTATGATTCTATTAACCAAACAAAATGTTTATTTCGTGTGTATTGTATTTAAAGATTATGTAAGTAAATCAAATTACCTGCATGAGATGTCAACTTCTGATCCCTCTATAACTGTGCTACTAGATTGTGTTTTGTTAATTTTGGGCGAACCTGCAACATATGATAAAAATTCTAGAAGTCTAGAAATCATATAAACTACTAATAATACTCTGCTAATCTAAGGCACATATTTATTAAGAAGTTTATACGCACTATGTACAATTAATTCAGTTTCATGGGAGTCTTCTCCAATGTCATTTTTTGCTATACATTTATAAACTCCAGCACTATCCGTATCAACTGACTTGATATTAAACTCTTGGGGATTTTCTGGAGCACTTATATTATGGAATGTATACTCTTTCGAATCTTTTCGCTTGAACTGCCAATATATCGTTGGTACTGGAATTCCTTTGACGATTCTAGAAAATAAATAGTTGTAATCGTATTATTTTGATATAACAATAATAATTTATAATGTAATTTCATTACTACCTGCAAGGGATAACAGCTTTCCATCCTTCTTCCAATATACTCGATGATACGGATTTATCAATTTCTGGTGGTTCTGGAAGATTTATTACTTATATTTAGGTAATCTTCCTATTATTTAATTACAAAGACATATACATTTGTATATATTATAATAACATTTACTAAAGTGAAACAAAAAATACTCACCGACACCTGTCAACGTAAGTGTAAAATGGAAAGTTACATCATTATCATCATTTGTAGCTCTACAAGAATATTTTCCGTCTAATTCAGGTAACATTTGCTGTACTACAAGGGCTTTCTTGTCGTCTTGTATGATATAATTACTGTCATTCGATATTCTTTTATCATCTTTGTACCAAACTATGTTAGCAGCTGGATGTGCGTCTATTGAACAATATACTTCTCCATCCTTTTTATAGTCAATGTATGTATCTGTAATCGTATTATATATAGTATAGTCCTCCTGACCGAGTTACGGCCACGGCGGCCAATCTCAAAGGAGATTAGCCATCTGCGCGGGAGATATTATAGAGCTATTACTCCCTTATATACTCTCCTTATATACCCTCACTCTTATGTTCCGATGGGACGGCAAACCGACACGACCGGTGATAGATCAGGCGCAAGGCCAACGGCTTTACGTGCTTTCCGAGGCACGGTGCTATACAGCACAAACCCAGACTCCGAGGTGCTTTTTGCTATTGGCATTCCTAATAGAAAAAACCCAATAACATTTTGCCCGACTCGGGGATCGAACCCGGGATCTCTCATTCAGCAGTCGAGCTTGCGACCGCTAGACTAACGAGGCAGTCAAATTAATTAGTCAAAGTAATCGTATTAATACAATACTAAAGATATATGTACTTTAGCTTCATGCAATTTACCGAAATGAAATGATTTTTTTATTGTTGACTGTTTTTACAAAGGTCTTATAAACAAAATAATTGGTAAGAATAGTCTACCCTTTTGGGGCATACATCAGTTAAAAATTTGCTTAAAAACGACATATAATTATTTATTTTCAATGCAGTTCTATTCGATTTATCTCAAATTTTTGTTTATTTATTTGGTTTAATTTATATAACTGTTATAGTTGCGGTTGCTGCATATCTTATCCTAAAAGTATTCGTCAATAGTTACTTACTACCTCGGTGTGTGTGTTATCTACATCGGAGCAGACAGAACTTTATTTTTTATTAATATTTACGAGTTTTATTACATTTTATACGTCTTTATATGCTTTTCGGATGTATGGTTTATTTCTATAAACTTTCATTTTATTCCGTTTAGCAGAGTTTATGTGAGCAACAAATATGTTCGCAAATTTTCACATTATAATATTACTAGTATACTAAGATTTTGTTTAGGTTACGCAAATAAAATAAGGGCTCACTGATCGTAATTGGTTACCGTCGAGCATGGGCATCTGTACTTAAGCCAAGACGAAGAAGAAGGGAAAGACGGTAGGCAACTAGTTCAGTTAATAGTTTTAAATCATACCTTGAGGTTTTTTAAGAACCTTCCAGTCCTTGAGAGCTGTAACTTCTATGGAATCTGTGATTGTGTCCGCTTTGCATTCGTAGGTACTCGTCTTTATAACTTTGTCAATCTTCAGAATGCTCAAGTACTCATATGGATATTCTAGTATCGTATCCTGTATTCAAGATGAAAAACCTGTATAAATATATTATTAAACATATGTTTATATTGAATGTAGCATTAATTTCTCTATAGGTGATAGCAAGTCAATACTCGCTTTTACTATAGTATTAATTTAACATTCGTTAAACAATTATCTCAAATCTTATTTCAGAGGTTTGTTGACTAAAAAGTTTTATAAAATGTACTAAATAAATGATCTATTTTAGATAAACTAGCTAAGATACAGGCGAGTCTTGCAACTTGCGACATTTGCAACACCAAACGCTTTCTTTGTGCGTGGTGGTGCTTGGTACGTTTGAAGCATCCCATGTCATAGCATTCCGGGAGTGACTCAAGAGGAAGTTCATTCCACAACTCGTATGTGCATGGAAGGAATGACCGCGAAAACTGGACAGGTGAAGACCGTCATGTGTCGAGTTGATGCAGATGGAACTTCGCCTTTCGGCGAGTGGTACGTAAATGGAAATTTGCTGTACGACGTATTTGTAAATACTGAATTGAATGTTTTTACCGAAATTTACCATGTGTCTTTTGGCTGTGTAATTTTTTTTGTCTGGTTAGAAAGCTAAAAGTGTGTACATGTTTTTTTAATAATGTGCAGACTTCATATGACTTTTTTGGAGAAAAAAATAGCTACAAATATTAAAAACGTCGTGTCAATTTAAATAGAGGGACGGAAACGGGAGGGGAACGGGAAAATTGAGGCGAAGCGAAGTGCGCGCGCATTTTATAAACTTAGAGTAATACTTACACTTGAAGATAATTTTACACCTAATTCTTTATCTTCCCATACAATTTTTGGCCGTGGGTATGCATTTACATGACACTGCAATGTTAACGGATTTCCGAAGAGAACATCAATTTTAGGTCTCTTTTCAATAGCTACTTCTGGTCGCTTATCAGTCAAAGTTCCTTTAAACAGAACATTAATTATCACAGTTACTTTTTCATTTCATTCTAACAGTTCTACTTTTTAACTACATGCACGTTCATATATAAGATAATATAAAAAAGCTTATAAAGTAATTCTTGTTTTAGAAGTAAATAAAATATATGACAATTAATTCTTAATTCAAGAAAATGTGCAATATTAATAAATAAATACATAGAGACTAAACATTTTTTGATCAGCCAGAACCCTTCTTCGGGGGAAGCCCTCCTCCAAAAGAGACCGTGCAGTGTCCTGAGTGGCCTGTGATCATTTTGATCCTGCTAGCTTTACTGTGTCATCCTGTCATCTCGTGTTGGGTCTTATTATGTTTTTTACCTATTGGGCCTTTCCACATTGTAACTTTTTAGTGCACCTTTATCGTGATACATGCTAACTGCTATAAATTCAGAATTAATTAAATAAGAACAAAATATATAATTTTCCAAGTATGTTACCAGCGTATGTTTGGGGCTCGATTAGAGTGTGGGCTATTCTTTTAATTGTTTCACCAGTTCCTTGTACAGTCACTAACACCTAAAACACAAGAAGAAATGTTATTTTGTTTAGGTAAGAATTTGAACTTTTTTTCGGTCAGGAAAAAAACCATTTAAGACTCAGTAAGCTAATTATTTTATATTTATTAAAATTATATTATATGAGGTCAAGCGGTTGTATCGCTGTACGAGGAATTCTATAAATGTTTATTATTCATTTATGATTCATTATAACTACGGTTTGACTACACAATGGAATACAATTTTTGTTCTTACTGCTATTTTGAAAGGGTCTGTCGGCGGGTTGAATGGTGCTGTGACGTAAAATTTGCTATCTACGTTTATAATGTCTGCTGGCATGGTCATCAATTCTTCATCATTAACATCGAGTATCAGGACACTTATCAGTTTAGCATCAATTGTATCATCAAATAAATCCAGCTGTATTGCAAGAATGGATTCTATTCCTGTAGAGAAATTGTCGCTATAATTGTTCTTAAAAATGTTTGTTGAAAATTGAGGAGATTCTTTTCAAAACTTGACTATTCCACTTTCACTTGATAGAATAGATTTTTTTGTGTTTTGAGACATTAAAGACGCAGCGAAAGTTATATAGGATCTAAACTTGTTAATTACAGTACAAAAAAATAAAATACTTAGAGGCATTACTAAAAAAACTATTTTAAAAATTGGGCAAAAACACAAAAAGTGGAAAAGACAAGTTTGGAAAAGAACCACTTTAATTAATCCACAATCATATATTTGCAGTAAGTTAATTCTTATATGATTTGATATACTTTAATAAAATGTATAATATTTAAAGAAACCTGCTACTGGTCTGGTCCTAGTATTTTCCATTGATGTTGGCGTTATTCCACTAAAGCCATACTGAAAGTTTATATTTACAGAGGCTTTTATTACAGCTTTTCCTTCGCTTTCACTTTCAATCGTTGCTACATATGTTCCATTCTTTGGATCAACGATTGCATCAACCTTAGAAAAAAGTAAAATCATAGTTAGGGAATATAATGAAGCGGTAATAGCCCAATGAGTAGTCGGACTTCCGATCAAGAAGTCGTGGGATCGATCCCCACTCTCCATTCCTAACACAAGCCACAGGCTTAGCTGGATGAGTTAATAAAATTACTGGTATGTATTGACATGCTGGTAGTTTAAAAAAAGTCAGTTTGTAACTAACTTATTGGATTTTGTTATCGTCGAAACTCATAGCTTAGCATAGATGTACGTATGTATATATTATAATATATAAAGTCGAAAAATTAAATTACTATTTTTCTGCTGCCCACGTTTTACACAAGTCGAAACTCCTCAAAAATTACCTTATACTGGGTCATTCAAAAAAAAAATTCAAAATTCAAAAATCTCGTAATTCAATTCATGATTTTCATTTTACTAATAGTCACCAATTAACCGTTGAAGATATTATATTTACACAAATCATAAAGTATGTTTTAAGGCATACTTTGAAGTAAAAGAGAAATTTTAAAGAAAAATAAATACAATTTAAACATAACATACATGTTAGTAGTTGAAGTAGTAAAAAGGGCTCTTTATTTAATTTAATTTGTAAACTACTTAATGAAATTAATAAATTACTATTACAAATAAAATCTAACAAAAACAAGTTTAATACTTATGTTTACAATAAACAGCGTTCTTGTATGTCATGTATGTTAGTTTATTATTCCAATTGTAACGATGTTCGCTTACTTTCGAACTGTCCGTGTCAACTATTTTTTTAGTTTGTGCTTTATTTCCTTCAGGGTCAGTCAAATTAAAGTTAACTTTAGTATCTCGTTGAACACCAGCGGAAACTGTTATATCCTCCATATCATTATCCACTGTTATCTAAAACATAACATATTCGAACATCGTCAACTAAACATTATTTATTTGTATTGTAAGTTCCATAGATGCCTTACACAAGACACACACGATTTCAATAGTTAATATGGATCAGGTATTTTAATTACAGAATATTGATGTTACATACATACAACACAATACTTATATACATAGGTATTTTAGTTACTAAAGAAGGGAACAAAGTCGGTGAAGCATTAGGCTACATAATTTTGTTTGAACTTTATTTGCTATTTTACGAAGAACAACCAATTTATGTAGAAGTTTTGATCATTTTATGAGCTGTATTTTTGTATTTTTATTGTTTATCCATTCTCGCACAAACATACTATTGGTATACTATATCATATACACAATTTGTAACCAATTGGCCTGTTGTTATATCTATACTTACATTAAATTTGTTTGTCCCTGGATTTATTTTCTCCGTAGCCACTATTGTTTTCGGATGATCAATACATTTTTTTATGTATTCGATTATCTGAAAATATTCAAAGACTTAAGCTATATAAGCTTACAAATAATTGTTTGTGACCAAAGTATATCCCGAAGGTTTTATAGCGTCTTGATTATGGTAAAAAAAACATTTGGTACCTTGTACAATTGTTATGGGAGTTTAATTCAGATTATATCTTAATCCGTTTGGGGCAGATGGGATATGAGGTTCAAATGCATTATTAGCCCGCAAGCTCAGGGGGCCCCTGGGACTCTGACTTACAAGCTATAAATTGAACTAGTGGAAATTTCTCCCACATTTGGAATTAAAAAAACTAGATTCCAAAAACGCTAATAACTTTAAATGTATTGAAATGTAAAACGACGAATACGGAACAAACGATATTAGATAGTTTAGTTGGGGCCCTCGTTAATTTTTTGCCCCAGGGCCATTGGTTAGCTAGCTACGTCACTGTTTGTGCAAAAAATTTATCGTGCCCTATTGTATAGGGAGTGGGGGCGCCATTTAAAAATATAGCCAATAACACTCCAACATATCGCGTATGCTACTCCAATAATACTTATATGTTTAAATCATCAAGCCGATTTCTCATATAAAGAAAAGTGCCTGCTTACGAAGTTTTTAATTAATATGTCTATATAATATAACATAATACAAATCTTAGATTTTCGATTGCATTACTATTTATTAATTTATTATTCAAATCAATTATTTTCTGTGGTAAAGCGTTAGTCACACTTAACAATTAGCAATGCTCTAAAAAGCAATTAAGATGTAAAAAACGTTCAATTAAAGCAAGCTAGTTAAATGATAAAATCCTACAAACAAATTGGTTTACATAACCAATTGGTCACGCGGCGCCCGCGCATGTACAAGGCCGCCATGTTGATCAAAAATAATCAGAAATCAACTAAAAAATCGTTGTTTGTTTGTTACAGTTACATTCAACTTTGTAACTAAGATCCTCTAATAAGCATAAAGATGGAGGCTTACATCCGAACTTGCGTGTTATTCGTACTATGTGTAGCTTGGGTTCGGATAACGGTAAGTACCTAATAGTACTAGTACTAATAGTACCTAATGTATGTTCGACAGATTGACAATTTACTTCTTTATCTTACGATGAAAGCAATGGCCTTAAATATTAAAGGGTGGATAGGTAGGTAGGTAGTATAACCGCAAAGAAAGGTGAATGTATAGAAATTTTTGCTCTAAGACTTTTTTTACGAAAACATGCCAATTTTGTTAGCTCCTCCACCTAAGTTCAAAGGCTAGGCGTAGATTTTAGGAGTAGATCCATGTCAACACAATGGGGCAGTAAGGATCAAACCCACGACACGACATCTTGATTGTTAAATGCATTATCCTAACCATTGGGCTATTGCCGTTTAACATGTTAAAAATCCATACATACGAGGAGATACATATAAACTAAATTCAATACCCAACTAATCAAATATAAACCTCTAGTTACCATACAACATAAGAAATCACCCATGCTGTACTGGGCCAAACGAGAACCTCACGCTAGCGATGATTATAGACGCATTCGAGATATATGGCCACGATCCCACCGACAAGTTGGACAACTTGTGGCTCTACCAGAACGAGATGCTGAGGATCAAGACAGCTGAAGACCAGGTATGCCAATGACGTAAGTCCAGTATTTATTATAAAGATCTAAAGCCAGATCTTTGGAATAATAGGCCCGTTTTGAGCCACACAGAGCTCTACCATCCATCATCCATAATCCTGACATTCTCTGACAGAAATTTTTGTAATGTTCGTATAATGCTTACGATTCGAACTTACGCTTGTTTATACAATACTTAGTTATGCTGTGCATAGAAATGTCTTATTTTTTAACACTTTTCAGTACATGATCAATGAACGAATCCACATAGCTACAGATCACCTTGGCAGATTCGTAAAACTGCACATACAAGAGCTGAAGGTAACCTTTAAATTTAGAATATCTAAGTCGAAAAATCATATTTTATTATCACGCAAATGTAGACATTTCAATCATTTGAATCGGGTACCGACCGTGGCAGATTATACATATGATCGAGGAAAACACAGATTAAGGCACCTATAGCAAATTAATTGATGTCTACAGATGTTATACGACGACGACGAAAGGGATCGCAAATGTATAATATTAAATTTGTGTTACCCCGATACTTTTCTTACGGCCAGAAAGCGTTGGTGCGCGGGGCCTTCCAAATACGCAGGGCTCCTAGCATTTGCTATTCTTGCTTTATAGTTATTCCGCCTGCAAAATGAGCTTCTATCTTTAAAATATCCTTATTCTTAAAGGATCATAGTGAAGTGTGCCCTAAGTCTTCCTCAAAGCCGCATGAGATTTCCTCGTTAAAGCTCCTTAGTCTTTCGAAGGTACTTCTCATAACACTGGATGATGTGCTGGACAACATGCTGACCATGTATGAGAACCACAACTCGATCGCAGCGGAGAGGAAAGCCACCTACACTGGCGGTCCAGTGCCCATGGAGTTCTATCTTAGTCAAGGTATAAAATCTAAGAGTTTTGATCTTAAAGCACGATGAGTCATTGGCGAACCCTGTTATTACAAATGTCTATAAGCAGTGATGACCAAGTTCCATCAGTTGGATCGTATACCTTCTCTTTGACCTTAGATATACGAGTATGATGTCCTCCTGAAGGAGGTTCGACCACGGCGACCAATCTCAATGGAGATCAGTCATCTGCGCGGTAGATATTATAGTGCACAAGCTGTGCGCAAACACAGGTGCACTCTCTATTCGCTCACTCTCATGTTCCGATGGGACGGCAAACCGACATGCCCGGTGAGAGATCAGGCGCAGGATCAACGGTTTTACATGCTTTCCGAGGCACAATGCTATTAAATCAAAAGCACAAATCCAGACTCCGACCTGCTGTTGGCATTAAACGTACCATATAATAAATAACTTTTAATGATCTCCATTGAGATTGGCCACCGAGGCCGAAACTCGATCAGAAGGACTATTTTTTATATGGTTTCCGCCAGACGCAATTCAATAGTATGATGAGTAGATCACTCAATTTCAAAATTTTTATGACTGTTCTCTCTTCAAATATCTCTAGTAAAATACTACTTATTTACTAATACCATGTAACATTTACCGCAGTTATAAAGACAAGAAGTCAGAAGACGTAAAAGGGACATAAAAAGTGAGACACAAAAACAACAAATATACTTTTTACGGGACAAACTTTTGCGCCAACGTTTTGTGAACTGCCAAACTATTTACGTTCAGTGCCTGTGCTCGAGTTATGTCGTAATTGTGATAGCGCTTGCGTTTATGGACCCCTGGTACTTGGTGCTTGAGTTTCTTATTTTCGCCGTGTCAAGCACGTCTATGTTTTGCCAAGTTTCTAATATGATGATTGTGTTAGGTAAGCTCGTAGAATGATTTTATGTATTACGAAGTCAATACCAAATTCCAAGAAGTATTTTCTGTTCTTTGCTTAATTCTGTAAGATGTAATACAAAAGTCAATACTTAAGCACTGGTTTTGGTTTCATTGCTCAATAACTAATATAATATATCCGTACCAGGCGTGAATAAGTTTATAAGTCGACTTGCATAAAAAAAATTGTACATTAGGCATTAAAATTACTGTATTTATAGGGTGAATAATTCACTGTACATTAGGCATTAAATAACTGTGTTTATAGGG
>DWGW01000982.1:0-12447 GCA_018247775.1 Udranomia orcinus
AACTGCGGCCCATGGACAGTTGTAATCAACCCAAGACCGGATCAAAGTTCTCTCTTAGATTGACCACAAATACGTTGCTTTCCTTGTGTCCCCATGACCACAAGCATCAAACTAGAACACAGGAGCAAAATTACTGCTGTTGTAAGGTTGGTCGCTGACGTTGGTCGCTACCGCTCACAAGCAACAAATCCTTAATGTTATTCTAACTCTATATACCTAATAAATCGCGTATAAATCACAGAAACAAGGCAGGAAACATTTCTGTATAAAGTAAATAAAAGCGGAAATAAATAAAATAATACACGCCTACATCGGTAGTACTGCTGGCCATGACTATTATGTGACGGCTTATAAACAAAACATTGAGTATTTTTATAATGCTCATTGTAGAGTAGGTTAGGTTTGCTCGGGTTACTCACTCGTGAAACGTGAGTTAAATAAAGGTTTTAGTACATCTAATTTATCGCACTTTCAGGTCGAAAACGACACATTTCAAAAAAATCGTTTTTTGAGTCACAATCTTAAAAAGACAATACGATCATATTAAGTCGTCATTTTACGAGCGTAACTCAAAAAAACATTTTTTTGAAATGTGTCGTTTTCGTCTTAAAGGTGCGATAGCCTAATTAATTTGAGTACCAGTTATTATTCTCATATCCCCACGCGTCTTTCAGGTATTAGTGAAAAAGTATATGTGTATACCTACAATAATAGAACCTACGGAAAGGTATACGTAAAAGTAAAGGGATTACGCGGCTAAGTATCAGCCCTTTAGCAATTATTGCTTCTATTTTGTAGAAATCTGCTTTATTCCTCTTATGTAATTGTTATTGCAATGTTCAACTTCACATGATTGGAAACCTTGGTACACGATAATAATAATATGCAACCTGCAAGATCATATTATGTTTTTTAGTTATCTATTTATGTATACATTAATAAATACCATACATTAGCACTTAGTTCTGCTTTGAACACGTACTTAATTATTGCCCCTCGAATCCTAAACCAGAGACAACCTTGATCGCTCAAACCGTTCTCCATTTAGTTTTTACGCGTGAGTTGTCAATTTACTCAGATATGTTTAAGTATACAATTGTACTTACGCGTTGTGCGTAAAAAATATCTAATTTCGTATACCTCTTACATCTATTTGATTGGAGTTTTAAAAGTAAAAAATGTTTCTCGGAGTGCGTTCTCATTTTATTCTATTTGTAGTAGTAACTCATTTTGCTTGGCCATTCTTTGCTGCTGCTATAATTTTTCATCAAATTATAAACGGTTTCCAAGTATTGTATGTTCATAAAGTAGAATTTACAGGAGAGCCGTTTAAATGTACCGTCATGTTCCAATCGCTTTATTTTCTAGTTTTTGAAATGAAATCAACTGATGATTTTATTTGTTATGGAGATTTGATGTTAAGATAATTTCGAAAAAATAACACCGCGTAGTTTTTATTTCTAAATAATCCCTTAAGATGGATGTTTTAGTATAAAGATTAAGATTTTCTCCTATACTTAATTTATATTGCGGCAAAATCTGGTAGGTATAGGTTATAAAAACTTAGTATAAAAATCATATTACGTAGTATAACAGTTTTCCGTGTTAAATAAACACATTTTGAGAACACATGCCATTCTATATCTAATCTCAATGGACATTGATTGACACGATTTTGCTACTACACAGATTTATCTGATTGCTTAGGTCACTGAGATTTACAAGAATCAAATAGGTAGAATCGAAACAATAGGATTGCTAGGTTTAGGACCAATCTGCTGTGAAGAAAGATTCCTTTGGAATAATCTGCTTTTATTATGCTCATGAATGAAGTCACAGAAAAAGCTTATCTATTTATTAACATAATACCTACACATTTAAACCCGTTTTGCAACAGTGGTTAACCGCAAACCAGTAATTGGAGGTTACTGTACAACGTTATTTTTTCCCGTTATCATAAATTAAGGTTTCATAATTATAACCTATCTGTAAATACATTGGTCAATCATAATAGTTTGTTTCTAAGCAAAGGATATATTCATAGAAGTAGGTATATGCATAGAAGAACTAAGGTTAGAACAAATATAAATGCATTTCATGTCACTCTGCTGGGCACGGATCTTCTCAAACAACCGGGGAATGTTTGGAGGAATACGTGCTGGAAAGCCACTTAGATCATTATATTTTCAAATCCCATGAAGAATTCACTCGATATTTTTGTATATCTGTTATGCACGTGTTAGGATCAATAGTCAAAATTAATTTAATACTTTCATAAGCATTGTTTATCTATACATGGTATCGAATAATTAGAGGTGAGCTATACCTTCGAGAGGACATTAAAGAGGGACATAATTAGGACGGTGACGGTGTCAAGTTAAATCTAGCTATAAGCGAATATAAGAGCTTCAAAAACCAGTCACAATAGCGCTAGTGTGCAAAAAGTTATGAGACATTTTGACTCATTGTCATACTATATTTACATTTCTATAGTTTTATTGGGTTATTACATTACTGAGCTTATAAATTTCTTCCCTTATTATGTTTTTAAAATGATAAGAAATACGAACTAAATTCTATGTCTAAACTCTGGAAAAACATCTTTGGACAGTGACGTATCTTGGAAAATAAAGCACAGATTGTAAATAAAGTTTTCTAGATATATTTCACTATGAAGATAACTATTACAGAATCAGGTACATTAGTCAAAGTAATTGCACAAATACGTATAAGCTACTATAAGTAAGCGTATAACAATAAGACGTGTATTTTGTTTACATAGGACGTCGTTCCATAAAACCATTCAACCCACAATGCTTTGGGAAATTTTAAATGGGCTTCATAAACCAGCAAAAGCGTAATTACTGTTACTATAAATACTATGTATAATACTATTTTAAAGTAATGTCCTCGTGGATTAAACACTTTTTATTATATATTATATTATAAATACTGGTGAAATATAGATAATCTGTGAAGCGATATGGTTTCTATATAAAATATTATTATTATATACTTATATGTTATATACAAGCCATCTATTTTTCATCCACCCATTGTTAACCCAGCTCTGTTAAAGAAGCTAATACTAGTCGTATTAGCATAAAATGCTAGTAATATAAGAACGTTTTATATATGATATGGTCGCCCGAGAAATTGTAGAATTGTGGGTTGAAAGATTTTACTGAAATCAACTGCAAAAAATATTTCTAACACCGACTAATACCCTTCTTAATTTTATTAGGAAGTTAATATGAATATACCAGTATCTCGGAAGACTAAAACAATGAAAAGCAAGGAGATAAGTAAATTTACGAAAACAATATTTTATATTGTGTTTTATGATTTTATATGTATGAATATAACTTTAGCATTTAAATGGCTTTACCATTTAAATGCATGTCTTAAAGTAAAAAGTTAGGAGTATCTACTACGTTTTAATAATACTCTTTGATCCTAAATATTCCTAATAGAAGAGAAAATATATTTTAATACACCTATACTACGTGATGTGTTTATTTATATTCGGACATAATTTAATTTTTGTTTGTAACTTCCACATTGCATATGAAAATAGAATTAACGTTGCCAAAAAGCATTATTTATCTTTGGCCTTACTATACCACAAATAAGTAATACTAGATCAGCTTTATATTTATAACGACTACTTAAATTCCTTCGGCTTGCGATCGATCATTTACAATTTTTACATGTTACTTAATACATAATTATAATTAAGAAAAAAGCACTTGCTATATCTTACAATAGTGAAACAATTGCAGAGTTTCTAAATAAAATTCAGATCACTGAAAGGTGGAAAATCATCACGACAGAAAGTAAATCAATATGAATTCACATTTTCAATTATGATTCAATTTCTCTAGGAGTAAAATTTGAGATATTATGTGAAACAAATCGTGAATGTATCATAATGACTGATGAAATGAAATTAAGTCAATTAGCATATTCATCGCCTCGGTTGGATATAAGTATTTTTTTATATAACTTTAGGTAGTAATCGAGAATACAATCCACGTAGTGGGTGCCAATGTAACTCATGAACATCTGTACCTAATCAAACTACATGCAATAGAAGTTCTTTCTTAGGTCGACTAAAAATGTGGTGCTACCTCTGGAAAGCTAAAGCTAAAGCTGGAAGATGTCCTCCTTATCACACCCTCACCAGAATGCAGCATCAAGAAGAGTGGCGGTGTTGCTTCCGTAGTCGAAGTAAAAAATATTCTGCCATCTCAATTTCATAAGGTATCTTAAGAATTTTTGAGCTCTAAATAAATACCTATCAGAATATAATTAACGGAAATGCGTTTAGATATATTTAAGATTTAACATTTATGACAAATTTTCCAATTTCCAGTGACCAAATCTTTAACTAATCTCTTATAACGCTATACTAACTTGACTGGAAGAACATTGTACTAGCAGAAGTTAACTACGGAAGCGAGGAACAATGTGTGAGGCAGTCAGATGTATTGAGCGAACTGGATCCAGTAGGTCGCGTTGAGAACGGAGAAGAGCAGTGGGAAGAAGACCCGAGAGAAGCGATCCACGTTTATAGCACGCATCCTGGCCTTGGCCGCTTCCGCCGGTTCCTGTGAAATAGATCACATTACCGAGAGTATACTAATTGTTATGATGCTCAACAACTGCTCTGATACTTGGAATGGATAGGAAAAAGGAATAGGAAATTTTGCTTCAAGTCTGCTACAGATTGATTCAGGGAAATCATCACTTTAATTGACGATATTCAGTTCAGATCTAAAGAAATGGGATTTGGGTAAACAGATTATTTTATCTCTTTGAAAAGGAAAGTTAAGTGTAACTCCTTTAAGTTTCCTTTTCAAAGATTAGGTAAGGTAAGGTACTTTGTTTTTGAGTGTAACAACTGGCGTTTATGAAATAATATCAGTAATTATAAAATATTAGAAAAGGTAAACGTAACGAATGTGTTGGATTTCGAAGGATCTGAATATCGTTCATTTAGGTGAACGCTTTCAAGGACCTAAACATGTTTCTCAGGTTAGGTTATCCAAATATTTTATTCAGGAGACAGTGAGCAGTTTCTCCACAACTATTAAGCTAATCCATTTTCTTTCTGCTTAATCTAACAGCGTTCTTATACTGACAACATCTATGCTTCTATTATTGGCTTTTGAATGCTCTGTATGTACGTAAGGTGACTCTAGCTTCCTAATCTCAGACTAAGTATGTAGTTATGTAGCCTAAACTAATCAGAAATCTCTGTTTAGCTGTACATTATGTATCTCAGCACAAAACTTGAACGTCTACAAGCAGCTTCAACTTCAGTTTGTAAATTATAAGCATCTAACAGCATCCAAATTTGATCTGGGCCTATGATTTCCTCAGCCTAGGCAACCACAAAAACTGATCACCAAAACTACGAACGGCTAGCGCTGATCCATTTGCTGCTAATGTTTCTTTATTGTATGTTTGTGCTTGCCTTATCACTTCTAACCCGAGTGTAAGACGGGTCCATCACCTCATCAACGGGGAAGGCTTGGAGTTTACTCCACTACGCAGATCCAGTGCGGGTTAGTGGAGCGTCTCATCAGATGAAATGACGCAGTAATATCAAACGGCTGTCTCGACCCTGGCTCCTTCGATGGCACTTACACTCGTCTAAGCCTAGTCCCCTCCATCTAGATTCTCTGCTAAATGAGTAAGAACGATAAAGTAAGGACACTTATCTTTAAACAATTTTTACCTTTACCTTGGGCTTGCCTACGCCGTCGTCGAGGATTATATTCACCAAGCAGTACTCCATCAGAGCCATGAACACGAATCTGTAAAGGGAAAGGATGAACAATAATCTATTCTTTGTCAAAAGTGCAATGAGACCGTCGGCATTACAATATAATAGTTATTTAAGAAATAAAGGAAATAATGAAATAAATTTTTTTAGAAGTCGCGAAGATATTTAATAACGATTAAATTTTAATTAAAATGGTTTCATATAATAACTAATTCCTTGAAAAATATGTAATAAGCCCCTTTAAGCTTTCAACTTCAAATAATGTTAAACTGTTCAAGTTTTTTTGTCAAAGATCTATTTGCTTATAGACCGTATTATTGTTCTAAAAAAATAATACATAGCCATACATATACATACATACATACACATACATACATAAAAAAATAAATAGCCTATATTTCTACTACTTTTACAGATATATATAATATTAACTCATTTTTATATATATGTATATATTTTTTTATTATTAATTATTATTTTTGTAGTAGTCGCCTCTTTGGCGTAGGCCTCTCCTAAACCTTTCCATGTACTCCGGTTTCGTGCTTCTCGTATCCATAGGGGGCCACATTTCTGGCGAAAGATATCGCTCCACCTTTTATGTGGTCTCCCTTTTCTTCTTTGCCTGTCCCGCGGTATCCATTCTATTAGGCCTTTTGACCATCTGGTATTATTCATCCCGAAGCTATTAGTATAGTACATTTTAAATATTAATTCAATTGTAAAGTTAAGAAAATTGGAAATACGTACACGGTACAAACCGACATGAAAGCGTCAACGGCTTTTAGATAGGAGACAGGCGGGAGCTGGGCTTGAGACTTGGCATGTTGTGTAGACAGAGTGAGAAGAGAAGTGACTCCCAGGGTCACTCTTGCGGGCGCTGCATCCGGCTTGATCCAAAAGGATACCCACTGGAATACAAGCAGACATGGACGATATTACTTGAATATATTAAATGTTTACAACTCAGTTTGGCGCTTAAAATGTGTAACAAAATAATAGCAATTACTAGTTGAGTTTGAAACTTTACTATATATATGTACCTACTGTTTTTATTTAATAATGTATATTATAAAAAAATAAAAGGAAGGAAATGTACCGTGGGCACAGGAAATGTTTCACAGAACTGGGGATTTGGGGACCACCTAGAGAAGGTACAGTACATTATTCTATAATAAGATAAAAATTGCAACATATTCTAATAAATATAAAGTGGTAAATCTTGTGCTCCTTGTGTTTTAACTGAAAATAATTAGTATAAACAAATGCGAAGTTTATTTTTTCGTGTTATGACAATGTGCCGATAAGTTATACTAGACTTTTGAGGTAATTACGTACATAAATCCTTTTAATCGCTAATTGTGCTACATATGCTCAAAATTAGTCATGCATTTTAAGTAGATCAATTATCAGGTTGGAAAATTTCGGCAAACGCTTAATTAAACGTAATAAAACTGATAACACAGTTAAGGTGGTCACTCACGTAGATAAGGTCGACGGGGACTATTCTATACATATTTATCTACTTTTTCGTGGTTACTTGTATTATTCGTTTATTGTTAAAAATCTTAATTCCCGTAAATTAAGATATTTTTAAACTTCCAACCAGGTGAGGTTACAGTGAAGACGAGCGTTTAAATTAGCCTTTTAATGCTCCGCTTTATTAAATGATCATATTTTTTGACATTATCTTTAGATACACGTAGTATATGCATAGTGTTTAAACAAGTGCTGAGAGAAATGTACATTACTGAAAGAACAGTCAGCGATGAAACTTACAACAGAGAAATAATGATAGATCCTTAGGGCGAACATCTCATATATGAGGGCTTGGATCAAGAAAGCAACGTTTGATATTTGATAAAGTAATCATTATTAAACAAGAAGATCTTTACTAAATATAAAATGAAACTCACAGACATAATCACAATAAGACAGGTCGGAATGTAGGTATTGAATAAGTGGTAACCGAGACGCCTCTTCAGCTTGAAGATCACTTCTAGGCAGGTGAAATTTCCTGGAATAAATTACAATAGAACGTTACGGCTTATCTTTGATGAGTAGAAATGAAGTTAAATATATTTATCTAGAAATCAACCTTGTGATATATATGTATCTATTCCTGTTGAATGTCTATTATTTTTTATATTTTTCAACAGAGTGACCATTTCAATTAGGTTAGGACAACATTTTGTAGATATTTCGACAGCTCCGATGTAAACTATCGTATGTTCAAAAAATTGAGTTTTCTGGAGAGCAGTCTGAAACTAATGCCTAATTCACTTGATTTCGTAGTATTTTAAATAATTAATAAATAGTTAGTTAAAAAGGAATTTTTTTTAATTATTTTATAAGGAGTTCTATTTATAGTATAGTATAAAGAAGAAGCTACTTTCGAAATGTCATTAACATATCCATGTCTCTGTTATAAAGAACTTCAAGAAAAATCGTTGTGATTTACAAACGGACAGGATATAGAAAGAGATAATGATAAAGACAACGTTAATCTTAAATTCACTATCTGTTTGTCTGCGGAATTGGACACTAGACCGCTTTACCTTGATCTGGAAACTCAACCGACCTGAAATTACCTGACAAATAAACTCTTTATGGGTCAGGCCTTAAATTTCTTAGACCGGACTTGGCTATACCAAATAATGAGCCCGAACCTCAATTGAAGAAGGTGTCGTTGGTAATGACGGTTACCTCCCAATTAAAGATGTCTAGTATATAAAATAAACTTTACTTCACATAGCAACGCTGAACTATAGCTGAACGCTGAACACTAGTTCGAGTCAATTCAAGAGAGAGAAGTGGCTATTTCTTCACAAATTGAGCCGTCCCTCACTTTGAAAATCGCTGTTATCATGATTGACAATACCAAATACTTTTCCAATTAGAATGTCTCCCATATTAATAATAGTATCTACTTCTCACCAGTAGAGTAGACCTGAGTGCAGTCCGCTGTCCTATTCTGCACCAGTTCAAGTTGCGGCAGTTCAATGTTCTCGTCCACCACCAGCGGCACATCGGGATCCCATTGGAAGATCAGGTCATCTGTAGTGTGGGATACTGAAAATAATGAAAGTCGGGAATGTAACAATACAAATTGGTACTCTTATTATAAAGTTGACACAGCATATTAATATAGAGTCCTACTATAGAAATAGAAATAGAAATAGAAATACTTTATTGCTTTTCAGTTTAGGTTCATTACAATATAGGTGGCCAGAGCCTCCTTTTAAGCAAAATATGCCTGTGTTAGGATGTGTTAGGATGCCTACTAAGTGATCGTGATGTACTGTACTGAAAAGATGTACTACAGCTTGAAAGTATGAATCGAAACTTCAATCATGATTGCTCTAGTAAACTAAGAACACGTTGGAGTAGTGTTACGGTGGTGCAGGTATACTTCAAGGAGTTTAATCTTGGTTCCAAACTTTAGAGATCTTCTTCCACTTCCACGTGCATGTAGTATTTTATTATAATAACTAACAAAGACCACTTATTAATATTATACGTAATTACGAGTATATACAGCCGTTTGTGTCGTGACATGAATCTTTGCAAATCACGGCCCTCAGTTAACGCAGAGAATATTTTTTCATAGCAATTACAGTAATAACCGAACGCTTTCACCCGGTGCTTTTAATTCCAACTGTCGTGGATTTTAGAAGCACTCGCGGAGGTCTAATTGGAAATTCTTCAGGTTCAAAATAATCCAAGTTTATTTTACTGCTTATTATAAGTGAAGTGTCTCATAATAATGTGAAAATAATGATTTTGAAAATTACTGCGAGCAAATTTTCTGAAGCGTTTGCATGCGGCCTTCACTTGGTATTATGAATAGATATAATTATAGGTTTATTTTAATTGTAATTTATTTAGTTTTTATCTTATCCCAAGGATGATGAGAGAAAATCTGAATGTCTAATGATACTCATCCCAGTCGACACTGGTCAAGAGAGATAGGTGTATAGGCGCTTTATAAAAGAAAGATGTTTGTTTTTATTCATCTAGCATGTCGCAATACAAGTAATTTTGCACAACCTCTCCAGTTAAGCTCAAAAGTGTGTTTGGAATGAATTTACGACAATAGTGCGATGAGGAACGGTCGATCACACGATCTTTCGATCGTAAGGCGGTCACTCTAACATATAACCAAATTCCTTATCATTCGACAGGTTAGAAGGTTCTGGAAGCTACGAGAGACCCACCTGATGTTCCGACTATCTGCAACCTATCTTGGGCGGGATCTTGTACGAGTGAACTAGATTGTCAGCAGAAATTCATTATGAGATATTAAAAAGCAAACCAAGTGTTAGCACCCAAAAGTTAGCCTTTCCGTCAAAAATGAAACAATATGGAAGACAGATATCTAAGTAATAAATAAACAGTTGGAAATATGGTGAGATGTTTGCTTTATGCACGCCGTTACTGAGGTTTTGCAGTTAAGCAATAGTCAATTATGAAAGGAATCGAAACGATAATGATGTGGCGGAAGTCAGAAACGAGTAGGATGTCGGATTAAATGATCCAGAGATCGTGGACACGATATTCATCCACTCGTAGCAATACTGACGTGGTTTCACTTCAAGCAATAAGTCTGGAAGCTAACATGAAGGCGTTTAAATTATGAATCTGAATCTGAATATGTCATTCTATGTCGTCATGTATGGGTTTAAACAATGAAAAGAATAAATAATAAAACTGTTCTGAAAATGAAAACCGTTCTGAAATTCAAGAATTCAAAATTTCATTCATTCATTCATTCAATCAATTCAAGAAGATTATTTTTTATTCATTATAAGGCATAGAAATACTATTTATAAACGTTAAATACATTTTTATTGCTTATTATCATCAGCCGTCGGCTTTCAGTTCCCTCAGCTTCTCAGGAAAATAAACAGAAAAAGCTTCCAACGGCGGAAAAAACTTCCAGCAGTCTGTTAAACATTTGTCGTGTATGTTCATAAAATCACCAGTATTGACATAGAAATGTTAACTTTACCAAATGCATTATAATATTAATCCGGACACTATAGGTATCGTCAGCGTCAGTAATTCAGTCTGGCATTGGGCGAATATCGATTGGGCAGAGCAGCTATAATGCAGAGGCGACATCTCTATAATTTTATCCTCGACACGATTTCTCTAGTGTCTCTGAATGTCATCGGTTATTATCAGCGCGACACCAGACGTGACCAGCCCGCCTCTTCACTTTGTACCTATTGAACTGTTCTCTACAAAGCTAGATTTTGAACTAAACATGATCTGCCGAGCTTCGTGAAATTAAAATATCGCTAGTGGTATTTTTGACGTAATACGAAAAACTGTAGTGTTAGCTGTTCTTGAAACAGATACTAGTTTTGTCGTGACGATGATACGACGTCGACGATGATACAGGCGAGTAGACTACTCGTATGTGCATTATAATTAAATTTTACATCACATGAAATCAGTAGGACTAACTCCTACTTTGTATTTATTAAGACCTATTTTACTATAATATACTAAGACTACAATTTATTGAACGTATTATGGAGGAAAATGTTAAAAAATTAAGAAAGAAATAATCATGAAAAAAGTAAATGATGATAAAAAAATTGTAACTTATGCAATGCCAATTTGCGATTTAAAAGGTTAAGTGGATCTAGTTAAAGTTTTAATCTCGTCAAAAATTGCAACTTATGCTAAAATGAAAGCAATTAAAACTTTAAAATATGCAAATTGAGCTCATCGAGTACCGAATTTAGTTACCTTTGTGAAGAGTTCTCTTCCAGTTTGTCTCTCTTTCCTTCTTTTTTAAAATACTATTATACTAGCATGTTAGTTAAGTCAGTCAATACCAGTAAGTTTCTTAACGCATGCAGTTAAAATGACTTAAGTTAAAAGGCTTGGGTTGAGAGAATGAAGCCGGAACTCCCGATCTCTTTCTTGTTAAGTTCAACACAACCAAAGAGCTATTTGGTAATAATGCCGCTTAGTTGCTCCCACCTAAACTATCCTTTGTCCAAAAAGTAGTGCACAGGAGAAACTAACTGGTATTCACCAGTCTTTTAATTTTGTAGTTTTTTTTTTAACTGTAATCATTTTAATAATCATTTGTAAGACAATTTGTCAATCATATGAAAAACCCATAGATTGATCTGTTATACGCTCTATTTTTTGGACGTACAATAGTTTATATGGGAGCCGTCGAACAGTTGATGAAAGTAAAACTTTGTTGCATTATTCATTGTAAAGCACGGTGGTGGTTTCGCGACAATGTTTGAGTAATGGCCAATACGGTATTTATTTCGTGTACGACCTATTTTGATGGCCTCAATCGTTGTCATCATTAACATTTATCTTATGAATATAAAAATAGGTTTGAGGGCCGATTTGACTTTGAACGAGGAGGAAATTAGAGGAGCAACTACAGTCTTATATGATTTAGCAAGGTGTGTTTAGAATCTATACAAATAAATAAAATTGAAGTATCTGTATATAATATTAAAAAACCGCTTTGCAAGAAATGAATAACATACACGGTACATACGAGTATACCAAAATAACATTTTTTATTATGTTTGTCTGTCTGTTTGTTCCCGTGAATCTCTGAAACGGCTGGGCAGATTTTGACGGTACTTTCATTGGTAAATATCTGATGTAATAGT
>DWGW01000983.1:0-12446 GCA_018247775.1 Udranomia orcinus
CGCGGCGGGCGGCGTGGCGCGCGGCGCCACCGTCGGCGTGCTGCTCGACCTCGCGCGCGGCACGCTGCGCTTCACCGTCGACGACCGCCCGCAGGTCACGCGCGCCCACTGTGCCTTACGTTACCTCAGCTGCGACATAACTCAAAATAACGAACATAATATAAGACTGTCACCATGCATCACATTACGTTAGCTCTTTTGCAACAAGAACTACCGAACTCAAACCACTCGAACAGCAAATGATTTCCACTTTATTTGACAATCAAATGAAATTAGCATTAGTACAGAAAAACAAACAGACACTGTATCTAAAAATCTAAAAAAAGGTAAAAGTGATGTGAGTGAGAAACAACTGAAAACAATGAAAATTGTCTATTACTTATGCTTTAAAAACGTATACCATAATTATGCTTATCCATTATTCATTGGAGCGACGAACCAATACAGAAGCTATTTACGATGTTAACTTGTAACATACAATTTGCAGGGTGACATCGCGTTCACGGGTCTCCGCGGCGCGTTCTACCCCGCGGTGTCGCTGAACCGCGGCGTGGCCGTCACCCTGCAGCCCGGCCTGCCGCCGCCGCCCGACCTCATGCTGGCCGGGCTCTCGCTCGAGTGAGTGCGCTACGCACCCCAGCCAGTGAGCCTCCGACAACATTCAAGGAACGTGATATAGCAAGCGGACGGTGGTCGCGAATACATTTTTGTCTTATACCGCCCCATTAAACAAATGTACAGCGCTCAATTGAACGAAATACAACAAGCGACATTACATTGCATTAGTGCAATACATTTTGTCGTCCGCACGCCTTGCTTTATCAAATCCCTAAGGAGATTTTACTCAGCTCTCTGCACGTTTGTAACCAACCGTCAAAAAAAATGGTTAATAATGTCCTGCCACGGGCGCTCGACCTAATTAATGTTAGCCGGCCTCTCGCTCGAGTAAGTTTAGCGCACCAAGTAATAGCGTATCATGGATCGAGTCTACGACAAAATGTTAGATGATTTATACCACTCTCTTCATGCATGTAATCGGCTGTCAAAAAAAAAATGGTTAATACGATTCCACCGCCGTCCCCGGACCTGATGCTGGCCGACCTCTTGCTCGAGTAAACTACTAGCAATCCGTGTAATCGCGTATCGTGAGCAGTCTTTGGCAAAATCTAAGAAAATTTACACAGTTTTCTTCGTTTTTAACCGACTATTACAAGAAGGTGGTTAAATATTTAGTTAGTCTTTGTTTTACGTTTATTTTAAAGACTAGGTATTTTATAATGCGTATTTATGCATTGTAGTTAGAAATTTAAAATACCAAAAATTGGACAATATTACATTCAAAAGGCCACTTTTATTAATAATTTTACTTATTTATTTAATCAACGTTCAAGAGAAATATTCAATTAAAGTTTTTGTATATACATTAAGATATCGTAGCCATTGGTCAACTAACAGAACAACTTAAATAATATAATTTGAATTAAATTTTGTATATAATATGGCATTGCCACATTGTAAATATTCAAATATACAAAGATCAATCATGTCTCGTAAAAAATGAATTTGCTGCTAAGTTTACGTAGGAATTAATATAAAATATTATAATGATAGTACTTAATGAAACATCTTATACTTGTCAGAACCATAGTTAAATGAATGAAGTAGCCTTGAGTTTATATGTTAACTTTGAAAATAATGAAAATGCTATCAATTTGTTATAATGTATTTAGTTGTGATAAATAATAATCGTGTACCTATATAATATATTTATTTAACTTTATAATTATAGATAGATATAACAAATTAAAATGCGATTTTAAAACTTATATTGAAGTACTTAAAATTTTGCCTTCAATTGGTTACAATTGAAATATGATTTTTCTTAACTTTGAAGTACTTAAAGTTTTGTTTATTATATCATTTTTAATTTATTAGATATCCCAATACAATACGAAACACGTGATTTAATAATGCCATGTGGAGATTACGAATTTTTGCATGTATAAATTTACAAAACTCTAAATGAGTATAGGGTGCCTAAGAGAAATTTAGTCGCGGCTCCAACTTGGGGGCTTTCGAGATAGAAAATATGTAATATCGAACTCTATTAATTTAATGTCAAAAAACGGGAAACATAAAAAAGCTTCATGGACATTCCTGACCATCAATATGCTAGGCTCAATCAAACTACCATCAGCAATAAATTCTGCGTAATTTGCTTAAATCTGTTTACCCATCTGCGGTTATAAGTCGCAATCCTCAAAGAAGTGTACTTGCTAAATATTACTATTAACAAATCTATAGAAAGCCCAACAATACAATGTAACAACTAATTTGAAGCACTTAAATACTATTAAATCGAATGGTCCGCCTTTTAACACTACTTATTGAAATTATCAAACGTAATTATAATTTGCTTATAATAAGATTTTTCATTAGAAGATCGTTTCAGAGTTGAAATGATTCTGTCTATGCCCTCTGTGCCATAAAAAATGTTGGTGGTGACTGGTCAATCTTAGCAATGATTGATAAACATAAAACTGTAACGTACTAAGAGATAGGAGTTGAGATATTCCAGTTTGTATAAAAATAAATCCAGTAAAAATTCACGCCCCTCCACTAAAAGAGAAATATATAAATGTGTAATAGCATATATTGCAAGCAAGCGTCAACTATTAGTATGTGTTTGCTATTATTTTACAAACTCAGACTCGTCCGTGCACTCTTCTATAAAGTAATCGAACGATTCGTCATGTTCCGAAATTTATATAGAAGAGTGTACGAATTGTGTGTATGTATACGTCCGTCTTGTCGCAGTCAACTTACCTTATCCACTGGTTGATCAACAAATCTGTTTTACTAAGTTCGTAATATCGAAATATGACAGGTTTATCAAATTTTGCATGTGGGTAAAGCCCTTGGAGGGGCGGGCAGTTTTAGGCTACACTACCTAAAACAAGTAACTGTTCAAGAAGCAATCTATTGCAAAAATATAGGGTATGATAATTTTAGTTTGAATGCACTGCCATTAATTTACTATAGTTGAATTTTAAAGTAAATGTTAGTTATTGTCAATAATATCAATTTCATTCTAATTGAATTTATCGTACTTCAAGTTCTATTTTATTATTTTCATATTTTTTTATTAATAATTTATACATTTTTTTAAATAATTACTGATAAGATAAGTTCTTGAAGGATGAAAGTCATATATTTGAATGATATAGTGAATACTTTAATTATATAATTACAGAAAATTTGATCGACTTTTTGATTCTTCTAATCCGCACTGCGTTGCTAATTAGGTTGTTAGTGTAATAGAAAACATCCAGGGACCTGAAAAGAAATTAAAATATTCCATGTTCCCACCTGCCCCATAGACTTATTTTAATGTATTTTTATATTGATTTGTTTCTTTTTTATAATAATGCTTTATTTTGTTTATCTTTTTTACTTTCGATAGTCAAAAAATAATTAAGCGAAACATATCTATTAATATATTATTATCTAATCAGTTAAGCAGCTTTTAATCGTGCTATATTTGTATATTCTTTTATATTTTAAAATAGTGTGTGCTATTTTCTACTATCGTAACCATTTGTTCAGTGTGACTTAAAGTTACTTTAGCCTAATTTTTTTGTATTGAATTAATATATTTTATTAGTAATAAGTGCCGTATTGTAATGTCTAGATAATTTGATTGAAAATGAAACTGTTGACTTAAAAATACTGTACTTAGTATTTCCTATTTTTTTTTTTGTAACATGTAATAGATTGTCAGATTTTATATAATCAATAAAGGCTGATGATTGATTTTCCAAATTTTTGTTTATTCAATCCCCTTTTATTATCTATTAGAAAATGGATGGACGCCAGAAAAAATTTTAAGCGTGGTCACTTATAACACGTTTACAAACTCATTAGGAAATTCCAATTTTTAAATTTGATTTCGTAGAAAATCACAAAATTATTGTTAACTCTGGCGAATTTCCATTATTATTACTAATAAGGCACATCTTAATGCATCTCATTAGAAGTTCCACAAATTATCTTTATAACCACATAGATCATGGGATTATATTTAACGTGTTTTTAAAACTGTGTTTGGCTGGAAGTGTACTAGTGGTTGGGACTCTAGGGTTGCAGTAACTCACTGAGACGTGTCAAAATATTTGTAGTTAATACTAAAATCAGACATTTGTTCTATTTCTACTGAGTAACGTGACTGGTAATTTACGACTTAATTTTATCAATATACAGGTTACTGAATAAAAAGATGTAGTCTAAAATTAAGTGTTCGCTAGAATTCTTACTCTTTAAAAAGGCGCCGCGTACCAAGATTGAAAAATACTGGTATAACCTATTTCTTTGATCGGTAAATATATATTATAAAATCGGATTATTATTACTAAAGGTTTTCAGCGAAATAATTACAATAAAATGTGTGAAGAGTTTATATTTGGCCCATTTTCAACAAATATATATATTTTAATAGAAAAAAAAACATGTTCGTCGGTAAATTAAATGGCGATGTGCTGCCGCAATTCTACGTCGGCACTATATCAACAGATCAATATGAGGACATGTTTTGTTACAAAAATATTTCTTATCTACAAAATTGGCGTAAAGTCCAATAATAATAATAAAGATTACATTATTTCTAGTTTTTATACCTTTTAATAAATGATCACGGTGTTTACTTAAAATAATGTAGTAGTGTAGTTTCTCTAAAATAAATATTAGTGTCACTCCAAAATCTACATCAGTTACTATTAAAATCCAATTGCTCTGATTACATATCACAATAATATATCTTCTTTTTTTCGATATAAAGCCCTTTGTACAAGTGAATACAAACATTAACTGCAATAAATACGTGCTTCTATGTTTATTTTACTTTAATTTTCTCCTCATACATGTAATAAATATTTTAGCAGTATATATGTTTACTGTAAACACTAATAAGGAGTGACATAAGTTTGTTTGGGAATTTATGGAGAATCACTTGGCCGACGTAGAATTGATAAATTCTTCAAAATAAATAATCCTTCAGTTAATTAAAGGGGAAACCCGAAACGTTTACTGTAAATTGCTATATCTAATGGCATAACAGATTAGGGAGTCATTTTTAAAAGAAAATTATCATACTTTGAAATTTCAAATATGGATTAGATAAAAAAATAATTTATCGAGCAAACAAATGCATGACATGCCACATGTGACAATATCAAAGGCCACTCACATTTGCTGAATACATTTCAAAATATTCTTGATTTTATACTTATTGTTAAGTTTATGATCATAATTTATTGTTACTATTACAATGTATAAAAATATCTATGATATGCTACTTTCGTCTTGCCTGGTTTATTAGATGAGATGCAGCTTTTTTTATTTATTATACTATGCATGATAAATTTTAAAGGCAACAAATGTAATTTTGTACTACATTGATATCACTGCAAGTAAAGTAGTAGATTCACTTTAGTATAATATACTTTCCATCAGACTTGAAACTTACTCAATTATTTACAGAGCTAAGACTATTCGGAAGACAAAATTATAAATACCATTATAAACATTTCTCCCCAATTCATCTTACCAGGCAATTGCAATGATGAAATATCACAGATACAAAGATATTTGCAGTATCAATTATGTAAATTAAATACATTTTCTGTAAACGAATATTCTACGAAAAGAATGGAATTCTAACATAACAAAAGTCAGACTCCATTTGAATTATTAAAAAAAAGAGTAATAAATACATACAACTTAAATATGATTTACCTCTATTTTACAATACTACTTACACAGCTTCGTTTGGACCAGAAACCAAGATCATAACAAATATTGAATATAAAAATAACAAAAAAAAAACAAGTTTACTCGAGAATTATAAAAAGATATACATAATCATAAGACATCACTTATTGTTTGTGAAATTTGTCCAAAATAAGGACGGCTATAATTTGGCCAAATCAGTTTTAACTCTTCACGTGAAATCCCAAAAATTTTTTTATCCCCGGAGAGACAATTAATGCGTATTTCATTATACACAAGTTTCTTGCTCTCCAATTTCCCCCAAGCAGAGCAATGTGCAAAACTGCAAGCCATACCAGATTCACAGCATTCCTCTGCCTCGTTACGTAGTCACACCTGTATATTCTTTGCAAACAATATCTCTAGGGTTGGTGAATATAAGGTTTCGTAAGAAACTCTCTGGCACAAGTCTCATGATAACAATCAATTATAAATCCCGTAAGATTAGCCAGACAACCCAAATTATTACTTTAAATTTAATTTATTACAGTGTGACTATTACCGCTTCAAGTTTAACACAACACTAAAAAGGGGTCAATCAGGTTAAATACAATATAGACATCTTTCCAATTTAAATTTGTGTTCCTTAGATATTCCTCAGATAATTGTGACATT
The DNA here is from genome assembly GCA_018247775.1 of Udranomia orcinus. Lineage (NCBI taxonomy): Eukaryota > Metazoa > Arthropoda > Insecta > Lepidoptera > Hesperiidae > Udranomia > Udranomia orcinus. The sequence continues at coordinate 6,439 of DWGW01000983.1, forward strand.
TTTATTAAAATCATTAGCACAGATAATTGCAGTCACTTGTTGTAGCGATTTTGACAATATTGATTTAACCTGATGTAAAACAAAATGGCTTGAATTAGGCATTGCTTCAAGCGGGCAGAAGCAACGCACGTTATACTGAGATCCTTTAGTTTTTTTTTCAAATAGTGGGTGTTTTTTGAGCTAGACTAGAGACCTACCCATACAGCAGAAAGTATAAGATGCAACTACTAATAATGAAAATAAAAACTGGTGCTAGCTCAAATTATGTATGGGTAGGTTGAACATGCGCAATGTCAAGAGTCTACCACAATTTATGTTAAGATCACCGACAAATTTAGGTAGACTCTCACATGCAATAAGGTTTTAAGATAAATATTTTACGTTTTAACAGTTATAGGAAACCGCGCGCAGAATCCAATATGGACAACGAGCACGAATTGCCGGTAGGTCCTGATGTTTATATACACTTTAAAAAAGGAACCCTCCTCGGGTTCAAAGTCTTAACTTCACATTAAACTATGTACACGCACATTTCAATAAATTCATTACACTTTTTACAAATAAGTTTTTTGTTTTTGTTGTTTTATATACTATTTCCTTCGAGCAGTCAGTAAGTCCAGATAGCAGAGGCACGCACAGTGCGCGGGCGGCGCGTTACTTGTCGGCCGCGTCGTCCTCGTCCGCGCGCGCCACGTACAGCGCCGGGTCGATCACCTTCGGGATGGGCTTGATCTCCGTGCCCAGCTCCTGCTCGATGCGGTGCAGGGCGAACCGGTCCTCGTACGTGATCAGATTGATCGCGATACCTAGGTGCCCGAACCGTCCCGAACGCCCGATGCGATGTAGGTACGTCTCTGCCATGCGCGGGAAATCGAAGTTTATGACGACGTTGACCGCTTGCACGTCGATACCTCTGGTGAAGAGGTCGGAACACACTAAGTTGCGACAGAGTCCCGCGCGGAAGTCGTGAAAGACGCGATTGCGGTGCGCCTGGGCCATACGTGCATGAATGTAATAACAACAATAACCCAACTCTGTGATCTTCTTTGCCAACAGTTCTACACGTTGAGTTGAATTACAGAATATAATAGACTGGTTTATTTGTAGCTGTAAAAGAAAAAAAAGTGTTAATATTTATAACTTGTGTTATAATGGTTAAACACTATGAATGTTACCATCTATATGTACTATAATATATGTCTAAAGTATGAATTTACAGCATGCTCGACTAAGTCTAAATAAATCCATTTGTAATATTGCTATTGCATATTATTTTTATTGAAGGAAGAACTTAACACTCAAATTTACTTATGTCAACATGACAACACTATCAAACAAAAAAAGAAGCAAGTATGTGGATTCCAATGCAAAAAGCACCACAGCACTGGTAGCACTGAAATCAACACACACTGAATTGCATTAAAAGAGTTAACAGTTTATGGCAAAATAGCAAGCAAAATAAACCTTGATTGGGGCCCATAGACTGAAACATACACAGGAATATATACCAACAAGTTTTATAATAATTTATTTGTCCCATATTAGAGAGCAGAATCCATAACATGGTTACAACAAGACAAAAGTACAAAGGTGTAATCAGCTATGGCAGGAACGGCGGAGGGGTAAATAATCAGGAAATTTGTGTGACATAATTTACGGATGGCCCCATGTACCCATGTATGGCTAGATATGAATTTCTCATAAAAATATGGTAGTAAAAGTATTGTAAATATACCTTTGAAAAGAGTGTATTCAAGCAATGCACTTTTTGTCTTTCTTGAACAAATGCATAATATTGTGTAACTCCCTTCAATGTTAACTCCTCCATGAGATTTATTTCGTATGGTTCCCTTAAATGCTTCTCCATAAACTGTTTAACACTCAGTGGAAAGGTGGCAGAGAATAGCAAGATTTGGCGTTCCTTCGGTAATCTGAAGCAAATGTTAATTAATATAAATAACACAAAACAAGCAAATTCCAAGCATTTTGTTAGGTGAAATTTTTCTAAATAAATGAAGCTAACAAATAACTGATGTAAAATGTTTATATAATTTGATTACTATAAATAATTTTAACATTGAACATATTACTAGACAAGTAGTATATTTGATTTAAATATTTTATCGGACACTCTTACTCGAATGTTTAAGCTTTAAGCTTCCTATTCCTACTTTGAGGAAAATTGTTAAAACTTTTATACTTTTTTTTTTAAATAGTTGATTTATATATATATGAGAAGTGATTTCATTGGGTTAAAAAAAATAAAGTGAAGAAATAAATAATCTACCAAATATTTATTTCAATAATATTTTTTATCAGATGGAGTCTAGCAAAAGATTAGATATAATCATAAACAATAAGACATGATTATGAAAACTTTAAAATACCTTGAGATGACCATATCTAACATGCCCTTAAAGTCTTGAGAAAGAAGCTTATCAGCCTCGTCGAGAACCAGCATCCGGCACTGATCCATCTTTGCTACTTGTTTATCCATGAGATCAATCATACGCCCCGGTGTGGCAATTATCACTTGAACTACAAACAAAATATTAAATAAATATTACAGGTTGCAACAAAAACATTTCATAAATTAAACATTTCATTCTACAGGAATGTCAATGATTGATTGTTTGTTTTGTAACTTTCCTTTTAATGCCCTTCTTTACAGAAATGCCCATGTAGTTATGGCTACTGACATCACCCACTTACTCACTAAAAATCTACTTGTTAACAAGATAATTATTCATGTTAAGCACTTCATATGTTAAAAGATAAGCAACGCACAGCAAGGAGAAACTTTATTAAAATGTATAAATTAATTTATAACTTACCATTTTGATAAATACGCATTATGTCATCCCGAAGGTTGGTGCCTCCCGTGGTAACCATAACACGAATGTCTGTGTGCTTGGCCAGCTCAATGCATATCTGTGATGTCTGGAGCGCTAACTCCCTAGTTGGTACCACAATTAAAGCTTGTATAGCATCTTTTTTTGGATCAACCTAAACAATAGATATAACATACGAGCACTTTAGAACAGCATTGTACTTTACAGTAAACTTATAAATTTATGAATTACAAAATCAGAGATGGAATTATCACTTATCAAAAGTGAAGGGGAATCCAAACTATATCATCACATAATATTAAATTAAAGTTTGTAAAATGTATAAAAAGAAGTTTTTTTTTAATAAAAAAAAGTGTAAAAAATGTAATTTTGGTAATGATAAAACATTAAATGGTGAATTAACATAATAAGAATGCTATTTGGAATTTTATTCTTGAAAATGTATACAATACTCAAACACAGACAGTTCTAATATTCAAGGAACAAAAACATAAGGTATACTTTAAAATAACAAAACTGTAATTTATAATAGCAACATAACATATTGATAGCAAATTGTAACAAGACAATTATAACTATAATTTATTGTTTATAATTATAGTTATGCACAAATTTGTCTTTTAGTGTTATACTAATAAGTAAAGAACACTAATTTACTATTGTTAATATTTTTTACTTAATTAAGTATAATCAACTGTGTTCATTATACTTGCATTACACAAAATATTTAATATTTTCAATATAACTAATAAGAAACAATAAATCAGCACATTACCAAAAAAAAAAAAACAAAAACCAATGACTTGCTAAAAAATAAAAAATGTGGTATAAACATGAAAGAATATTACCTGTTCTAACACTGGAATACAATAAGCGCCTGTTTTGCCCGTTCCATTCTTGGCTCTTGCAAGCACATCCTTGCCACTGAGAGCGATGGGAATTGAAGCCTCTTGAATAGGGGATGGCTTCTCCCACCCCTTCTCGAAAATACCCATCAGAATCTCACGCTTCAGACAAAACTCTTCAAACTCATTTCCTCTTGTGTCAGTAACATCCTATGTAATTAGAAGTGAAATATAAACCAATAAAAATTACACAACGACTGGACAAGTTGCATGTAACATATCACGAGGGTAAGGAAACAAACTTACACTAGTTTTTATTCTTCTATCTTTAGGGGGTAGTTTTAATTTTGATTTCCAGCCCATGTCGTCCACAGTTTTATCGACATCTCTGTAAAGCGACGAAACAAAGCCGTTAACAAAGGACTAAATGCCACCGAACGAGAAACAATAATAGGACTAATACATACCCCTTTTGATTGTTGATACTGTTTCCGACGTGATTACTCGAACTAATTCTATTTTCGGTCATCATTTTTCCAAATAATCCCACTAGGGGCGACTAAAATTAGAAACTTATCACAATTTTTTATAGTCCAACACTAAACAATTTTCACGATAAGTCACTTTTAGATACATAGGCTAATTTACAAGTTTTTCACGTTCACCAACTTATTCCGGGAATATCTGTAACAACAATTGATTTCACAATAAGGTATATTTAATTTTATCAGCAACGGTACTCCTTAGTGGTACGAGATTACGAGAGAGACGCGTCAACAAGCAGTATATACATATACGTTGGATAGGTATAGGGAAGTTATATTTATGTTTCAGTTAAACTACGTATACTCACAATAATAAAATAAACAAAAACAAATACGGTAAGTAGTTAAAACATTAAATTTGAAATAGTTCCACTTACAAGAAATCAAGAATTACAGTACGATTGCAAGGATTGATGAAGATAAATTGATATTCAAATTTCTATTTTTAATATGGCCGCCCTAGACATTTTGCGGAGTGAAAAATTTCGAAAATTTTGCTAATATTTGGCAAAATACATTAGAATAACTATGCATGTATTGTCATATGAACTGAAAGTAACACAAGTAAATAAAATAATTATGAATCACCTTGATAAAACTTTACAAAAGACGACGACACTCGATACTCGACGACGACATCACAAAAGTAACCAAGCTGTAGTATTGCCATGCCAAGACAAACCAAACAAAAATAAATTCTTTGTTGCACTCATAATAATTGTATTTATAAATTATTTCCATAGACAAAAGAATTGTTTATATTATATTTGTATATTTAAGTACTTTACATAATTTTATTTAACAACTATTTCACTTAACATGCGCAAATAAGTGAAATCTTCAAAATACATCAAAATTCAAGGCAATGATATTAATGCAAAATAAGAAATTATAATTATAGTAAAACTGTTCAAAGTTTAAAAATATACTTTGTTTTTTATTGTGTAAATAACATTGTTAATATTATTGTAATCATAGATAAAATTCTGTATTTTTTAATTGGTACACAATAGTAAGTATGAAATAAATGTTACTTTGGGCTGATTAAACACTATAACGTATTCTATTTAATTCTCTCGCTAAATTCACAAATGCAGCTGTTTGTCTCTTTTTAGTATCGTATAAGTTAAGATCTAGATAAAAACTATTTGCTTATTTAGGTATAACTAATATTTTTAGCGTCTTTTGGCGTCACTTATTTTGCGCATTGTCAACGACAAAAGTGGACTATGGAGCGTTTCTATTTTATATTCAAGCTCCACGAATACTCTTTGATTTTGACTGAAAAGCTGAGTTGCCAGATTGTGGGAAATTTCCCAAGTTCACAGGAAGTTCAATCGCGATGAATATTATGCAATGAAAATAAAAACAGTTCATATTTCGGCAATTTCCTGATTCATTTGAGCAATATAATTAGGAATTTATGTTTGAAGAATATTACATTTGTTGCGAACTGTTGATAAATAATGTAAACATAAAAAGGTAAGTGCCTGAAACGGTCAAAATTTCTTTTTCTTTAAGTAGTTATTTCTTTAAGCTTCAATAAACAGATGAACTGAAAAAATATATTAGAAGTTTCAAGTTCTCGAGCAGTAATAGTTTCAGTTTAATTTAACTTGGCAATATTTCACTCAAATGATCGTACGAAAAAAATAAAGACGTTAATGAATTTAACGATTTATAATATCCCATAGCCCATGTTGCTTATAGTATATATGTATATATATATATAGTATTATAGTTATTATAGCGCAATAATAGGAACT
>DWGW01000984.1:0-12443 GCA_018247775.1 Udranomia orcinus
GCGAAGCTCAAGACCGAGCGGGATGGCGACGCACTGTGGATGCCCTCTGCCCCAGCTAGGGGACATAGGACCTTAAGAGAGTGATAGTTTCTTCAGTAAGTCGTCAATGGCATTCAAGAATATAGACTATTCTAGACTAGCAGATGACCTGAAAATGTCTGCTTGGTAGAAGGACAATTTCAAGAAGCAAGCAAGAAGATTTGCGTTACTGATTCTGAGAGAATAATATTATTTTTTTAAGCTAATTGTGCACCTAATTATAACAATAATTTTTAATTTTGTTAAAGTCATAGTTCTGCTACAGAGAACTAGAACGAAACACTGGGTAAAAGCAAATCGAATCAAAAAATCGATATATCGATGGCAGTGAAGTGCCATACTATATCTAAAATTGGTGTACTATCCTGATTATCTCACCTTAGTTGAGAGGTCAATATTCAGTTTCTTGAACTTCTCAGCATGAGGAGCGTTTGCTGACAGCTTAATCTCAGTGTGCTGAGGGGCAGCAGTTGCACGTGCGCCAATGTTTGCAGTCTTGCCCTTTCCGTACTGAGCTTTCAATTCCACGTTGCCTGTCTTTGTTTCTCCTAGAAACCGTATACCAAATTCGTTTATACTCGTATAATAATATGTTATTAGAGGTTCAATCGAAACTACAATGAATAAAAGAGTTTGAGTTAAATGTTATAAATAGATCTGGAATGTCAATGTCGAAAAAAGCTAACTCTAAAGGCATATACTCGTACTTTAAAGTAATTAGAAATTAGGAACAACTGTAACAAAATATCATTACCGCATTCAAATGAACGAAAGTCCTACCTTCCAGATTGGCCTGGTAGTTGACGTCGAACACCAGAGGATCGTTGTGGGGAACCAGCAGCTTAACCTTGGTGTTACCTGCCTTGGGCCCGTACTTGCCACTCGCGTCAACTTTGTAGAGGTCGGCGTTTATTTGAACCGATTCGATCAAAGTAACCTTGAAGAATGTGAACATATTATTAAAATTTCATGATCTATCCGTAATTCTTGAATCAAACAATTTGTATCACTGATAAATTTAATTGCTTTAATCTGTGCAAGAACCTGACTGTTGATAGTTAAACTTGTGTAAGTTAACCACCAAAACAGTGACAAACCACACAACCGTGTGACGAATGAATGGAAATATATTCGTTAGCTGCTATAAAAATGTCCTTAATTGGGAATATATTTCAGACATGGTAGTATAGGAATTGTAGCTAGTCTTTAAACTTACCTCAGCATCTTTGTTCTCGGGCTGGAAGTAGAGCAAGGTGGAGATCCACTTAATATCGTGGGCTTTTTCGAAAGGTAGACGGAAGGTCATGGTGAAATCATCCAAATACCTGGTGTGGAAAAAATCAAATAAATAATTTATATCAAAAATTAATCCATAATCAAAATTTCAGCATCCATCATTATTTCTACATACTTTAAATTTTGTGTTTCCATATAAGTTAAGTATTTTAAAAAATACTTGATATGGGCATATGGCAACATGGGCATTCAGTAGCAATGTACTAAATCAAAGAGGTAATTTTCAAATAAATGATCATCTTATTAAGTAAGATCTTAACCATACCATAGTTTTCTGCTCCTAATCTAGATCTAATTTACATCTTCCGATCCTCACTCATTCTCCAAGCTTGCTTAACAAAAAACAAAAAAAAACTCACTTCCTCTCTCCCTTCTCAGGCAGATACATGACGAAGGTGCCAACGAGCTCGGAGAACAGGTCGTCTCCGTAGCTGGCCTTCACGCGGTACGTGTCGTCACTGTGCGCCAGCTCCGTGTACGACGCGGAGGCCACCAGAGATATTGGCTTCGGCACCAGACTGCCCTTAATTTGACCCTGTAATACACATTATGTTTAATTTGGCCTGTTATTATTTACGTTTTCCAAGAATTACCTGACAATGCCCATCCACAGGGTACTGTGAACAGCTCAAAACCATATTATTAGTTTTAATTCCCTTAGAAAATTATAAAAATACTCTGGTGAGACGTCGTAACACTAGATTACAATGTACTCAAGTATTCTAGGGAAACAGCTTGTTCCTTTCTTTATATGCCGTAAAATTAATAATCTGCAAATGCTTTCGATATTCAATGTACGAGTATTATACTTTTTAATAAATGTTGTACATCAGACTGGATTGTTAAAATAACTTAAGAATAAAACTTATACTTACATCAAAAGATGCATCAGATTTTCCATCGCCTTTGGGAGTGTTCTTATAAACAAAGGTGTTGAGGAGGTTGCCACCGTCTTTAAGCTTGAACTCTATCTGTCCGTCCAGGTCAATGTTCTTCTCAAAATCGGTGTTGGTGACCTTGGTCTTGTAGGTGATGGTAGAGCCAGCGTCTCCGCGTTTTGGACAGTCCGAGAGCATCACTTCGGCGTTACCGTTGTATGTCTGAAAACATTTATAATTAATTTCTATATTATTTTATTATCATTCATGTGGAAAACAGTTACATTTTCAATATATTGGCCTATCACGCTAACATTTCAATTTTTTTATTCCTCTTCCATGTATGATTTTAAGAAGATCTTCTAAATTAATACTAAAGATGCCTCAATGTCCTTAAAAAATGACAGCACCATATCGCTTCTGTCTCCTAGTTTCTATACACTTTCCGGCTTTATCTTAGCTCTTATCTTAGATCTAAAGAGATCATTTTTAAGTAGAATTCCTGTTATTTTTTATGGCTTTCTGTTAGCTACAGTGCAGTGAATACTTAACCAATGTATTTTATAAAATATGAACTTCATACTTCGATGGCACTATTTTATAGGACCCACAAAATTAAAAGAATATTACTATAAGTTTATTCATACCTCATCCTTCACAGTCATGTCGCGGTCAACCTTCAAAGTGAGGACTCTGCCGGTGGGGAGGCAAACTTCGACGGAGCCGTGCGCTTTGCCAGATGCTGACAGTGTACCATCCTTGTGGATGTTCAGTTCACTCTTCTTACCGGCGTAGTCCAATTTATTCCTAATGACAAGAATTTTGAAATATATTAGAAGTTGGAAAATAAGGAAAGGAAAATAAGTCAGCTCATTATTGATATGGAGACAAATCTGTATATATACATAAGGATCGCTTGCGTTTTTGAAATTTGTAATATATCCAATGAACTTAACATGTAGCCATGTATTTAGCTTATGTCTAAGAAAAGCATTGAGAAAATAAAATTACTTAGATTCCAGAAGTTTCGGCGTTTTCTTATTGTTGGTGCTGAAATGTAGTTTGTCATTGTTGTCCTTCTCATAATTGAGATAAAGGTCCACATCTGCGTTGAAGACAGGCTCTTTTGCGACAAATTTCACATCACTCTTGATTTTGCGACCCGCCTGCAACAATAAGATGTCAGCTGATAAGTTTAAAGAAGAAGTCATGTATTATATACTTTTATTTCGTTTTATATTCAAAAGCAAAATAATTATTTTATACATTTGAAAATTTGCAAGTAACGAAAAATCATTCAATGAATGGTGTCAATAATACTATCCAGTCATACCTTCTTGAAATCAACGATGATCATCCCGTTGCCTTTACCGTCATTGTCCGTGACTTTGAACTGACCATTTGCAGTCACAGCATCTTTCAGTATGAATTTCAGCTGACCAGACGGATTGGCGCCTCGAGTCACCTTCAGGAGGTAGTCCAGAATGTCTCCTTTGCTGCTTGAAACCTTCGCATGTGATGAGTAAAGATTGTTGTTTTCGATCACACCGACGTCAAATCTGTAAATAACATGTTGTTGTTATACAATAGTAAATGAATGAAAAAGAGGCATTTGTGATTTTTATTGACACCTACTAGGAACGAGTCTTTTCTGTATTTTAGTAATCGAGATATTGATACAGCAAAATAGCAAACCACAAGTACGGCAAAACTCAACTTGAAAGCTTAGAAAAAAATCTAATATTGAACATATTCCAGACAAATTAACTTACTTGATATCCTCATTTTTGCCACCGCCAGATATTTTGAAGTGTCCGACAGCGCCAACGTTCATGTCATTAGCCTTTGTCTTGTGTAAAACAACTCCCGATAATTCGTATTTACCAAAGTTTTTAAAGTTGATATAGTTTTCTACATTTGATTTGTCGGCTGAAACGATATCCCTTTTAGCAAAAGCTTCCAGGCCATGCTTGTCCACTTCTCCCTTGACCTTGATGCTATAATCGCCTTGTTTCTTGATACTCTTACGAGCTTCAATTTCAAAGTCGGCTTTCTTGTCGGCATATTCACCCTCGATGTCCATTTCGAATTTCTTAGGATCAACCTCAGCATCAAACTTGACTTTGATTGGTATAGCGTGGATCTCAACTGCAAAGAAACAATTACACATAATATTGATAATATTATTCAAAAGACAATTCAGTATTCAGCAAAAGTAACAAGTGTAGATATTAACATAAAACTTTTTCATTTGAAAAAAAATAACTTGTATAGATTGTTCCATTTTTTTAAATTAGAAGATAAACAAATTACAGGATTAAAACTAACAAATATACGCATTCAATGCACTGTAATAAACTCATTATTACTTACATTTGTTTTTAGAGATAACATTGTAGTCAGTGGGTGATTTCGTGTAGTATTTGTAGAGTTGGCCAAATGTCACCTTATTTTGCGGGTTATTGAAATCGCTGTACAGCAACTCCACGTCGTTATGGTAGACCTGCAATACATGGATCATAGTCAATATCGATGTAAAAACAATTCAAAAATATGATCAAGCGGAACTGTATATCTCACTTTGTTTTTATAAATGTTTACTTTATTAAATGTATTATCAGTTCGCGTGCACTGCACGAGATATATAAGATTATATAACTTTTTTCAGTTTACCGTGATGTCAATTACATTTTTGCCTTTTGAAGAAGCCCTAAACACTGATTGATGATGATTTTAGAACATAGTGTAAGTCCACTTTGTTCAAATCTTATCAATAAATCTTTAATCGCATTCAAATTTTATTTGAAGTTGAATAGGCGAATTGAAGGGATTTTTTTATTAAAGGGGAAAAATGCCACTTTTGCATTAACTGTCATTAAAATACTTGTAGTAACTTACCGTGGGTGTATTTTCAATGTGGCCATTCATCTTAAAGTTGATGTACGGATTAAGAGTATTCTGGAACTCTGCTTTGAAGTCATAGCCCTTGAAGTTGAAGAACAGAGCCGCTGTGTTATGCTGGCCTTGTTTCACCTTCACGTCCAATTCCATACCCTTGGGTTCCTGGCTGAAGTGACCGTCCACGCAAATTGGTTCGGGGGATTTCGGCATGTTTATCTGATGAATGAAAATGTCAAGAAATCACAAGATTGTTGGTGATTCGATGATTGAAATACAACCAGTATTTTTTATTTTATTTTATGTCCTAAACAAAGACTCGTTTTAAGTTATAAATGACAATTAAAAAGTTAAATAGTTCGCTTGACTTACCTTGATTCCTTCCAACGAGTACTTGACAACTGGTCCATTGGTTTCTTTGATCATTTGTCCATCGACCTTCAAGGTCTGTTTACCATGCTCATCAGGCAGTTGGTATTCCGCAAGTGGTTTGAAAACGCGGCGCCTGTTATCACCCTGGACACTAAAACCAAGTTTGCCAAAGTATTCCTGGGCGTCCATCTTTGCTTTCACTAGTAATGCGTATTCGCTTGGCTTAGTGTATAGTGAGATTTGGCCCGAAGCAGCTTTGATCGGGGAGTCCAAAGACAACTTGAGGGTCTTTTCTTCATCGTTATAAATGACATCACCGAAGACTTGTGTCCGACGGTTTTGAGAACCTGTTCGAAATTACAGTTCTTATCAATATACAATATTTATACAATAGTAATTAAATTCCTTTGAAAAAATCAGAACAGCAATAATATTTTGGCAAAAATTGACAGACTGGTCATGAGAACATACCTTCAGCGTCGAATAACATCTCCACGCCGTAGTTACCGCGGTTTCGGTCTGATCGCAATACTCCCTTGATGTGGTAACCTCGCAAGTCGTTCTTTTCTAAGACTAACTTAACCTTAGCAGGTCCACTAAGCGGGAAACGACTAGCGAACTTAGCGAGCGAGTTTTGAGCATCAGGACCTAAAATAAAAAAAACACTTTAAATAATATAAAGGAAAGCGAATTTGAGAAATATCATGAAATTTTTGTAGCAAAACCTAGATATTATTGTAGTTGTTTTTATACAATACTAATAAGCCGTAAATCTATTCAATTTGAGTAAATGAGTATGTCTTCTAAAATTGTTGGCACATAAATTACTATTAATATGGCAAATCATACCAGAAACAGAGAATGGCAGGAAGACTTCACCGCACAGCGTAAGGCCTAGCACTCCGGACAATTGATCGAAGCATCCAGCGTACTCCTTCTTGCTGTTCTCAACTAGAATCGGGGTTTGTTTCTCCATACAGCCCTTCTCCGCTGAGAAGTAAACCAAATCGCTTGACGCTGACAAAATTTCCTGCTTGTCTACTGGTAACGCAAACTGCAGATCGATTCCTTGACCGTTTTCGATAACCTTAGCGATGAGATGACCACCAGTAGAAGAGTGCAAGTTAGTGGTGACTTTAAGACCAGCGCCAAGAGCGTCAGCATCAACGAAAAAGACTCCAGTGACCTCGAGGTCAGTGCTAGGCACCAGCTTGATGTCGACTTTAGCGTTCTGTGGGGATTTCATGCACTCCTTAACATCTATGCTAGTTCCGATTTCAACTCGGGCTGTGGCTGCTCCAACTAGATCCAGCTTAAGAGGCAAACCAGTCGATGTAGGGTACGCCAGCTCCGCGTCCAAGAAGAGTAGATGAGCACGGACTTCTTGCTGCAAGAAAATAAAATAGAAATATTAATTAAGAAGTAGGTTATCGGTTTTTACAGTAAGTGTGGATTTACAAAATTATAATCATACTGTACATTACATTTAGTTGACAAATAAAAAGTTCCTTATTGTTTTAAATTCAGAAATATAAATTTGGTAGTAAAGTGTTTATAGTTTTATTGGGTACAGTAGTTGAAAATATTTAAATTTATTATTGTGAAGGTTTTCACCGTCAGATAAGAAACTCAATGAATTAACTTCTCACCTGGAATCTCTTGAGTTTGTTCATGCCGTCGTTGAGTTGCTTCAGAATCTGGTCCAAAATGTTGTTGACGTCAAAGCCTTTGTCGTCTCCAAAGGATAGGAATATCGCGTCAGTACCAAAGAGTTTCAAGTAGAGGTCCAAGTCGAGTTCATTATTGTAGGAGATTCCTTTTTGTTTTACCTAGAAAATGGTATTTCGCATATTTTTAATATAAATTCCTTAATATAAGCGTAAGGCAGATAAATGAGGATGGAAGTTTTCCGGGGGTGCAAAGAGCCAAATTGTGATATTTGTTAAATCATTTATTTTTTTTAAACATGGGGGTAGCAAACCAGCGTCCGGTGTAACTATAGTGTCTCATAACACATACTTGCTTATCGAAGTTGTCCACTTCGCTCTTGATGGAACGGCGTCCACGGACACTGCTTTCCACCTTCTTGGAGGACTCTTCCATGCGCTTCACGAGACCGTCGTAGATATCTTGCGGCTTCTCCGTGCGGAGGAAACTCTTCGGGCCTAAGAAGTGCTCGATCACTCTGTCCAAGTTGCCTTGACGGCCCCCGATCTATGAAAGAGTTATGTTACTTTTTATATTTCTTTTACTATACATTACGCTACGCCATGTCATAGGGAACCTTTTTATACTGCTGAGTATGCATATTCAGCCATACTGTTCTATTTCGTATTGGCGAAAATATATCACGTATTACTGTCTAATATATTATAAAGTAGTGATTAGTTCTTAATGGAAAAAAGGATTTAAATTAATATACGGCCGGCGTATTTGGTATCGGACAAACAGTGGGAAACTACTTTGTTTTATACTATATCAAGATATTAAGAGAGTATTTCATTGTAAGACTCACTTCAAGAACGTTAACACTGTGTCCAAAGAGTTCAGCGGTGAGGTTCAAGCTGGCAGATCTTGGGATGAAGGAATCTTGCGAAAAGATGATAGATTGTTCCATGTTACCACCAACTCCAAGAGCATCTACATTGTATGACACTTCGCGGTACGAAGAATATTTCCTGAAAGTAGTTTTTTCTTTAGATAACTGCATAACGGTCAAAGTAATTATGGAAGTATATACGATAGACACAAAATTATAGGTACCTGTCATCGACGTTGAATCTGTTGGGGATACCAATGAGACCGTAGTGCTGTTTTGCAAGCTGCTTGTCAGGATTGGCGGATGAGCGAATGGCGCGGAGAGATGTAGTGATGAAGCGACCAACTGCAAAAAAATATAATGTTAGTAGAGCATTCAATCGGAATGATAGAAAATTGCTACTCCCGAGAAATACAGGTTGTTTTTCTTTGTATATCCGATCCTTCCCCATTATTATTATCTAATTAACTCGTATAAAGAATTAACATATTGACGATTCGTTTGATCATATATTGACTATCAAAAATTTATCTGGTATTGCTATACACACAAATATTCTTTACAAATACAAAGAAATCCTTTTTACAATTTTATCACTAAATCGGACGAAAATTTACAAGAATAAGATTGCAAGATAGCCAATATATACTTATATTCAAACCTACTAACAACATAACTATGATGAAACTGGAATATTGTACACTAAATAGAAACATACCTTGATGAACAGGCTCATGGTTTAGAAGATTCTTAATATCGTTGGCAGAATGAGCGCAAGGGCAGGCGATCAAGGCCAGATACGCCTTGATACGGATCTCGGAGTCCTGTTGGACGTTCTTCATCAGGTCTGTTGCGGTCTTCTTCAGCTGTAAAAATCACGAGTTAATAAATAAAAATGCAAGTAAGTAAATATCCAAGCTACGTCAGAGGACTATTGACTTTCACAGATATCCGTGAGCAACTTCAAATAGAAGAGAAATCCTACACGGAGTTGCTAGCAGACTCTAAGATTTTTTTCTCTAAGAATGTCGCTACTAATCAATTTGTAAGACATCAGACTGTTCTAAATTTACTCATCAATTGAATAGCTAATTTAGAATAAAACGGTTCATACTATTTCTTGGACTCATACAAACCTTAGCAGCACAGGGGTCAGCATTGAAGGCCTCCAAAGCAGCCACTCGGACTCTAGGCTTGACGCTGTTGTCGACCGCGCAATGAACGATTTTGTCGATCAGACTGTCTTCCAAGTGCCTGATGCTGCGGATACCTTTCAGAACAGCTACAACCTGCCAATTATTAATTAAATATAGCAAGTTTGCGCCATTTAAATTTTTAATATTTTTTTATAAGAAAGCTTAAAGGCTTCAATAAATATCTTTTATACAACAAAACAGACTATCTGATTACGATCTTAAATTTTACTGAAGTAATCGTTTGGTCTTTTCATTGTTTTAAATTTTAGCGGGCAAATTGATATATGCAATTAACTTTTTGTCTGAGTATATAACTCTCAAAAAATATGCACATTTTTGTATATCAATGTTGTTGTTTTATTACGATTATATTCTTACATAGTCCTCTTCAGCCTTGGTCTTCGGCTTACAATTTTGGAGCTTAGCACCAAACTTCTTGCTCAGAGCAACAACTCCTTCAGACTTTGAACCATGGCAGTCGTGGTCTCGGCAGTATACACCGGCGAGAGCTCCAACACCCAAGTAGACTTCCTTAGGTAACTTAGGTACATCCAAAAGACCCTAGAAATTGAAGAGATGAAATATTATTTACAGGTGAAATCCAGTGAAAAAAAAAACAAAACGAAAGTATGCGTGTTTTCATAAATTGGAGTAGAAAAATAACTCACGCTCACTATTTTCTCAAAGTAATAGGCTGCAGATTTATTTTCAGATTTGGTTTTATGGGAAAGTTCCATGAAGCGTAAAATTCCTCCATCTCCTATGCCTGGAGTACACTTAATATGAGGTCTGATTCGGCTTTTAACCCGCATCCAATAAATATTAAAAGTAATACTTACAGCAGCTGCTTTCAAAGCTTCATCGTTGACGTGCCTTGCATTGCCAAGCGATAGGAACACTAGTTTCTCTTCAATAGCATTTAGTCCTTTGTTTTTCAAGATCTGAATTGAAGCCTCGATACTGAAGCCAGTTCCGGCGCGGAAAAGACCATCTAAGAAGACACGCCTGTGAATAAGGATTGGATTATAAGCTTTTATGTTTTTTCTTGTTTCAATTCAATTAACATGTCAATAGAAATAACAATATATAATTACTGTAAAGTTAACCAAAAGCATGCAGATAAACGTATTGATCTAGGAGAAAAAAGTTAAATCAAGATTTAAGTGAGACGCGATGATAACTATTAAGTAGTTAATAATCATTACAAATATTATGCATTAACAACAAATTGTGTTATGTTTACGATTTAAGTATTAATAGTATAATGATCTTCTGTTAGAGACTTACTTTTCATGTTCATTGCCCTTCACTTGGTTGAAGATTTTTAACAGGTCCTCCTTGCTCGTGGTGCGGAATATCTAGATAAAAGAACGTAAACATTTTCAAATTAATATGACTTGTCTAATATTTACAATTATCATCATTTTAATTATAAAATACAAAAGCATTTAAGGACAAAGTAACCAATTACACGACATACCCTAACAAGTTGTACGAAACTGCCAGCAGACTTGGAACTGGCCTCGTTGTTCAGAGCCTTGGCGGTCTCCTTGACGGCGTTGAAGGCATTCTTGAAGTTGCTCTGGTCGTTCACAACTCCGTGAGGGTTTTCGAAGATGATCGTACGGGATTCGGGGCAGTTTCCTGTAAGATTAAATAAATAAACATTAATAGAGTTAATAGTATCACGACATGCGAACACTTTACTACTTTGTGACTGTCACATTGTGACTTTGTGCATGACTTGCGAAGTGTGAGTTTGAAAAACATCATGCTACCTAAACATGCTAACTTCGGGCCCACCCATTATAATAGGTCCTGCTTTACACATTTTTAAACATTACCTTTAAGTAGTCTTAAAATTAAATTAATTATATTCTTGATTTCCTCACCTGCAGCTCCACCGCCTTGGACAGTTCCAGCGAGAGTCAGTTTAGTGTGCACCTTGGCTCTGGCACCGTTCTCGCCCACCGAGAATGGACTGTACAAGTACTCCTCAGTCGCCGTTACTTTTTCAGGGATACCGTTGTTTACTTTGGATTCCACGTTCATGGACGACTGAAGGATCTGGGTATTCTTGATCTCCTACATGTTGAACATTCAATTAGGTTCTTAATAAGGACATTTATTAGTTCAAATATTTTATAAAAAATAATCTTTCTTAGAGACGAAAATTTGACTATAAAGGCTAAGACTATAAAGGCCGCACTATAAATGATTACTTAAAGTGATATTTTGTATTGATTTGTGACTCTTAAAGTGATCATTAAACGTCTCGGCGTGCGGTTTTCTCTGTGATATAACAAACAAATTTTAGTAGACATGAATTCACATAATTCAAACTATGTATATCAGTTCCGCATTGCCTTTGTCTAACATAGTGTAGTACAATTTGAAGGACCAGCCTGCACTTACAGCAGTAGGATTGTATACGGCAGTCAGGAAGTCATTTTTGCCCTGTTCGCGGTGCGCACACCGGGAGAGGTCGCGCGACCTGTGGATGAGCACGGCGCCACCTTCTTGGGACGAAGATGCTTCCGTGGGGCAGGCTCCGAAGAAGTCGATCTACGAAGATAAAATAACGATTATGAAACATCAACAGAAGACGTCCAATCAATTATCTATTTAGTGGCAGTCCGTGCATTACGAATTACGGTGTGTTAAAAACAACAAAGAACATGGTGTAATCAAAAAATATATGAGGATAAGTCTAAATCAAGAAAGGAACCTTTAAGTTTCGCACCAACATCTGGCCTTAGGCATAAATTTATTACGAGTTTCAGTTCAGGTCTTGTACCTCAGTTGAAGTTTTCTGCTCAGTCTGAAGAAGAGAGATGATGGCTCTCTTGATGTTGAGAGAACGGCGAGTGTCGTCTTCCTCGGCGCAGATCTCGGCTCCCACACGACCATCCTGAAGGCTAAACTGGACTGGTTTGTCGATGCCTTTCGGGCATGGGTATTTCTGCGGATAAGAAAGTTTTTAATAAAAGATCGTCAAAGAAACTAAATTCTTTCATTGTAACAGCCGCACCCAAAGCCGTTTAATGATTACATAAATTGTAATTCTGTGAAGATCTATCACACTTTACGTTATCATTATACTCGTACGTCTCTGGAGGCGATCGTCATATCTATTTTATTTTGAAGAACAAATTAATTGATTTAAGTCTAAAGACAAAAAAAAATATCTAGACGATTACAATATTTTATTAAAATGTTCAAATC
>DWGW01000985.1:0-12440 GCA_018247775.1 Udranomia orcinus
CGTTTGGCTCCTGGAAGAGTATCAGAGGAATAATATAAAGCAACGGTACATATGGATATTACACTATATTTATTAGCATTAGAAATACGGACTTTACATTGCACTCTATAAAAGGAATAATATAGCAATAGAATCATTTACACTACACTCCATAAAATCTACATACATAGCAGGACTTTCCATCCAAGACGATGGCTTGATGAACTAAATTCAAACTAATATTTCTTTGCCTAACTCAGCTAAATGAGATTAACAACTTGTGTTATAAAACCTTGCACTAATTTATTTGCTGTCGATATATTTTTCGGTTCTGTTATTTTGCAAAGAAATTGCAGCAAACTTTTCTTGTCCCACTGTTCGGCACAGATCTCTTCTCAATGGTAGAAGACAAATAACAATATGGTTAAAATCGCGAGGTTCCAGTATTGCGAAGTCTTTTAATAATTTGAATATTCTTAATTAGAATACCGAACACAGTATAGTAATAGATATCATCTAAGATAATTATGATTATGAGATACAAGAAGACAGTACAAACATTGGCAATGTTTTCCTGGTAAACTTTGCAAGTATCAAACATGATTGGGGACACAAAGCAACATAATATTTACTCGCACCATTTTCTATATTTGCAACAATTCCTGTTACAATTAATGTCTCATATTGTTCTAATATACCTATTTTCAAACATACAAAAAAAATAACCCGCAAGGGCGGTTTAGTTGTATTAAAATACTTATCTCGATAAAGTTTGGAATAACATAAAAATAACGTCAAATTACCTGCTTGATGGGTATAAGCGTGATAGAGGGGGTAATACTGGTGGGAAGGCCGAGAGAACTGCTAGCTACTGCGCTGTCGCCTGACTGTGGCGAGCTGGGCCCCTCGCCGTTCATACGTGATTCTGTAATACAATATTAATATTATATGTCACTATGTACATTTCAATCACAATACGTAAACAAGAAGTAAACCATTATGTCATAATTTACTTGTACTTTCTATGAAACTTTTTAAATGTCACTGAATTAGCGAAAGAATTTTATTTGGGAATATTAAAATGTACTTAAGGTCATTTTACATTTGTTAATTACATAATTATTATACATACCAGAGTTGCCCAAGTGATTAGTCTGCCCCGGTGAGAATGTCTCATTATTATCAGCCATAGATATTTCTACGTGTGGAGTCAAGTAGTGCATGGGTGGCGTGGCGTTGTCCACTGAACGAGCACCGTTGCTGTCCCCGCTGTCCGAGTAGGCGGCGGCGACGGAAACTGACAGTCCCGAGCCCAATGCACCGAGTGCATTTATTGCACTGGGATCTATTGTACCGTCAGTGTATGCAGCGTTTGCGATGCCAGCTGCGAGCAGGGAAACAGAGTTGTTGCCTGGACCTGGATTGTCCAAGTCAATACCGTGCCTGTCAAGAAAATGAACATGTTCTTAAAAATGCATAAAGTGTATATTTTAGTAGAGCATATTACAAAGTATTACTTTCATATCCAACCAAAACATTAGTCACTTAGTCATTATGTAATTACATTGCATTATGCACTTACTGATACATTTATACAGAACTTTATAAAATGAATATAAAAATGTTACCAACCTATTAAAGAAATGTACTCTAAGACTTTTCATTGTTGGCGCTCGGTAGCTACATAGGGGGCAAGTTTTAACGAGGTCGTGTTGACCAACATGTTCATTTTGGAAATGGGCACGCATGGCGATCTGTCGTTGGAAACCTCTGTTGCAAATAGGGCAATGATATGGCAAGCTCTTTGTGTGTGTTGTGAAGTGTTCGGCCAAGTGATCCTTTCTGAAGAATCTTTTCTGGCAAACGCGACATTCGTAAGGCTTAACTCCCGTATGTCGCATTTTATGTCGGCGCATGTTGGCGCCATTTGAAAATTTCATATTGCACACATCACACTCAAATAATTTCCTGTGTGGCCGTGCATCTGTGTTCTGAGCCGCTGCCACATTGTTGTTGTCTGGAGAACACTGTGCCATGTGTGTGGTTAATGCCCTACTACTTAAAGTACTGAAACTATTGCATGTAGTACATTTTAATAATGTACCACTGCCCCTTTTCGGAGTCTCTTTACTTGCTGTGGCCGCCTGGAAACAAAAAATGTTGGAACGTCAATTCTGAATTGTTAACATTGTCTCTGTTTCATTTAGTATTGGAAGCAACAAATGGGTATATGCAAGTCTGTTGAAATACTGATCATTTTCAGAATGTATATAAGAAGATTCTACTTAGAAATAGATGGATACACTGGGATTCAGTATCATACTTACAAACCAGCAAGACAAATAATAATAATAAAATACTGATACTAGAATTAAATATCACTCTGCAATGTTTAGTATTGAAACTTGACTCTGGACTTGAATCTGGACCTTAGACAACCTTAGTAAATAAATACAACTATATATTTACCACTACAAATGTATTATAACACAAATGATATGCTGATACAAGTAGCACTAAGTATTAATTCATGTATATCCCAACACTCTATTATAAATATTAGCTTTATAGCCTCCTCAAGTTCTTCTTAGAATTGAATTCCTTGAAACATATTTATCATATTTAACAATCTACTAGAGTTGGAAGTTATTCAATTATTTGTATGTTTTTCCTTTTTTCTTCTAAAAGTAGCTAATAATCTCTATGGCTATTTATATCCCAATGAGGAAAATATATGGTCCCCAAACACAATCATAGTTCCAATATTCCACACAATAGTATCAAATTAAATGGGAAAAATCTTACAAGTGATTGTTTTAGGTACTAAAATATTGTGAATTTAAAAAAATAGTATTGTTTTCAACTCTATATTCAACTCACTTCAGGAATGTATTATAAGATATTAGTTATGATTTTTCAAATTTTTTTTTGTGTAATTTTTCTTTTAAGTAAAAGAACTACATAGTCAACTTGACTAAGTATTAAGTCATCACCTGTATACAATTTTATATGGGACAGAAATTCTATCTGATATCACAGATTCCTAGGGGTAAAGGTCTTAACATACAACCTTTTGAATGTATAATATTATTAATGTAATAAACAAACAAGTATTCTGATGCTCTAAATCATTAGTACAGATGACAAATTTTGATAAATTACAATTAAAATCACACCAATGTAGGTTTCATGTGATTCTATGTTGATATGAATACATATTAAAAATTATTTCAGGCCATAGATTTGATATGAACTGCAATTATTTTTTTATAATTCAATGGTAAACTATAAGGACGGCTTATATTCAAGCACAGTAACAGTAATAATAGAACATTACATTTATATCATAGATTTTTATCCTGCATTTAAGCTACAGTGATATAAGTAGCAATTAACTCAATTCACTACACTGTAGCAAGAATTGTTGTGCTACTTACCTGTAGTATAAATTAAGGTCATAACTACCACTAGTATAACAAATCAATAACTTGAAAAACACTTTATATTATAAAGAGAGGACAATCTGTGGACAATTTTTGATACTTTAATTCATTTGTATAGTATATGCCTCAAATCTATGTAAACACTTGTAATAAAATGCATGTTCTATAAGTAAACAAATTTAAAAAGTTTTTTGGAAGTAGAACATACTTTGTTTTTGATCTAATGATAATAAATACAAGATAGGTAAGTTGGAATAGTCTAGACAGGTAAATAGGAGAACATTAAATTAACATTTTTATTAAATACTTGGAAGATAAATGGACACTGACCGGTTCATTCTTTACAGCAGGTAGATTCGGCGACACGGTGCCAGAGTCGGCCTCTGTTTCCCCTTTTGATGACATCACATTAAGTCGCGGCCTTTCTGCACATCACTATCCCGCCGTTTGCGACTACAACCACAAACACATAGCAAACTTAGTTGAATCTACTAACACACTCCTAAACACCTTCCACTGATGTTTAATTAGCAAGAAAACCACTGTTAAACATCATCTCACAAGAATGGCGAGGTGACCCATTTACGAAAACATAAAAATTATCGACTCGCGATAGACTATTTTTAATCGTTATCTATTGCATCCTATGGATATTCCATGTTAAGTTATTAGGATTTAAAAACAAAAAAGATTATTATTCCGTAACTGAAAGACAAAACAATACACTCACTTGGTAATCTGTCTTGATACGTCGACAGCCAGAACAGCGGTATTTTAGGGAGAGATCGCTATGTGGCCTAATTCAACGCTCGAACTCTATGCACAAAATACGTGTTACGCGGATAACTGTAAATGCACAAATAAGTGGGTCTCCACCATGAGCTTATGTTAATTGGTTAATAAATTACGTTATCACTTTTTATTTTAACTAATAAATTCATATGTTTTATAATGAAATCACAAACATTTTTATCAAACCCATTCTGTTACTCTACTCGTTCATCTACGGCGGATCGGTCGTAGTTCGTATCGGATAAATAAATATATAAAAACATGGTGAATCGTCTTTTTTCCTGACAATATTTAATCTAGCAACACAATGGTCCAAGAATTTATGGTGCGAATTAGTTTGTCTCTTTTACACTTATGAAATTTATTCATGATCCATCTCTTTCTCAAATAATTATTTGATATGAATTTCATCCGTGGACAAAATTTTATGTGATTTCCTGTGGTTTTAATTGAGTGAATTTGAGTTTATCGAATACTTGACAAAAATCTGCTGATAAAAATCGACGGGTGATACGCATCACTAAAATACCCTATTCTATTTTAATTTTTTTAATAAAATTCTGACTATTAAGTAAATTCGTAAGTAATTAAACAACAAAAAATATAAGAATTCTAAAAGTATTTAATATTATTATAAATTATTTGTTAATTGTTATCCGTGCTTATCTATGAGTCTTTATAACCTATAACATTTGACATTGATTAAGACGTCTATGACACCTTGTAAAAAGAAATGACATTGACGTCTTATGATTCAATAATATTTTTTCCTTTTTTAATATTTTCATTGTGATGCACTGATGGAAACAATTAAATGTTGTTTAGATCGCATGACATAATTTAATTTAATACGAATTAACGTTCGAACTTTAAAACTTTGTAACTACTCGTTGCCGTCGCGTTACCGATTCATTTGTGTATTGTGTACATAATATTGGGATTTCCATTCCCCATGAATCACGTATATGAGGAAACATAGAAAGTTGTTATGGACATATCAACCCATGAAGAGTACTAATTGAATTACTTCTACAATACCCGAGAATGTGTCCAACGTCGATAACAACATTTTTAAGTCAATGGAGGCTATGGATTCGTCCCTTCGTAATAGCTACGTATATAATCCTTGTGATAGTTTTGGTACCATTACTTATCGTTCACTCGTTGAACAATGGTTTCACAAAGTCTGACCAAGGCACTTTGGTGGGCGGAGGCTTCGTACTCTTGGCTCTACCAATCTCCATATGGCAAATCACACAACATATTGTTCATTATACAAAACCCTCTCTTCAGAAACACATCATTCGGTAAGAAAGATAATAGACATCTACATATTATTTTGTAGCATTAAAAATGTTTTCTTACCTTTTTATATACAATTTATGGAATAATAATCCTATAATACCATCAGTATTCATTAATTCAATATGTGGACTATTAATGTTTTATATAATTTGTTATTTGTCCTATATAGTTTGTATTATTTCCACTTACTTCACTACTGATTTTTACTCCATTATAAAATGTTATATAATTAAATTAACATAGTTGATGCCAACTAATCATAATTTTTTTCTATAATATTAAGATAATATGAAGATTAAGACACAAAACTTTTTTGGTTATTATTTATATCTGGTCTTTTATCACTTCTGGTCTTATTTTCATATACATGCATTTGCTTACAGAATACTATGGATGGTGCCTATCTATGCTTTGAATGCATGGATAGGTCTAGAGTTTCCAGAACAATCCATTTACATGGATTCTCTGAGAGAATGTTATGAGGCTTATGTGATTTACAATTTTATGAAATACTTGCTTAACTACTTGAACGATGGACATGATTTAGAAGCTATGTTGGAGACAAAAGCTCAAGTTTATCATATATTTCCTCTATGTTGTCTCAGTCCATGGGAAATGGGGAGGTAGGTTTCAGTTAATCTTTATAACTTAATTAAATGTGTGTGTTGTTTTTGCTTTGAGACTTTATTTAATGTTTACCTCTTACAATTTTATTAGGCCATGCATTAATTATATCTCATCATTTGCTCAGCTAGTTAGAGACACAACTTAGCTAGCCGACACACTAAATCTTATGAATGAAATTTAAATCTTATGAATTTACATCAAATATTTTTCAATTTTTTTTTAAAACGAGTTTTATTTGATCTTTACTTAGTTTACTAATACTCATACTTAGTCTTTGACCATAACTTTCTGTCTTATATAATCCACCTATTATTCGTTTTACTTTCTATTTCATCTGACATACATAAAAGGCTTTACTAAAAAAACTGTTATAATTGGAAAGGTAATGTTACTGGTTCATACATTATTTCTTACACAATAATTATTAAAAATTTCTTCATCATCCGTTAGTTACTTAGTTTAGGAATCTTCAGTCAATGTAATAGATACTTAAATAGCAGTTGTTCCTAAGCTGTAAGTAGTCTGTCCATCTGAAGTAATAATTAATATAAATTTATAATCCTTTCAGTGAATTTGTACACAACTGCAAACATGGAATTTTACAATACACATTAGTGAGACCCGTGACTACAGTAATATCAATGATATGTGATATTTGTGGTGTTTACGGCGAGAGTGACTTCAGTCCAAACGTGGCCTTCCCGTACATGATAGCTATTAACAATCTATCACAGTTTGTGGCCATGTATTGTTTGGTATTATTTTATAAGGCAAATCGGGAAGAACTAAAGCCAATGAAGCCCATCGGCAAGTTTCTTTGTATAAAGGCAGTTGTCTTTTTTTCCTTTTTGTAAGTATTATTCTTGTAAGAATTGTAATTTTGGTTTGGGGATCTTGTAATATTCGATTTATAAATTTTGTTGCAGCCAAGGAGTTATCATTAATATTTTAGTGTATTGTGGAGTAATATCAACAATATTTGATATATCTGATCAGGACAAGATAAAGATTATATCTTCAAAGCTTCAGGTGAGATTTCTTTTATCTCTCAAATAATAATCTTAAAAACAAAATAGTTGAGTGTATTTCATAACTATGACCTAAATTCAAAGGAAAACTAAATTAACAAAAAATCTTTTAATTATGTACCGTCATAATATAATGTTTGTAGTGAAATGGAAGTTTGAAGGGGATAAACACTTATATAGTTATAGAAAATGCTTTTGGTCTTTTGTAGAATGAGACCCCTGATGGAGTAAGCTACGCAGTCATCAATTAGTTATTTATGTTGCTTATATTTAAACACTTTACTGTTTCTTTCAGGATTTCCTTATATGTATTGAGATGTTCCTGGCTGCGATAGCGCATCACTACAGTTTCTCCTACAAGCCGTTTATGTCGCATCACGACTCTTCACCTTCGTGCCTCGGCTCCTTCCTAGCCATGTGGGATGTATCGGACGTGAAGAGAGACATATCTGAGCATCTTGGTGTAGTTGGTTTGTATTTTTCTGAATATATTTTTTATACATGTCTGACTATCTATCTATATAATTTTTATTTATATGTATGTTTAGTATGTTTTGGAAGTTTTAAAATTATCTCTGACTTGTACCATAATGCAGAAACACACATAGTGAAATTTCCGATCTTTTATATTTCAGAATGAAAGTCAGGTCAGTGGTGTAATATAAATCGATTATTATTTTCAGGAAGCTCATTCAGTAGACGATTAAGAGGCAAGTCCATGTATCATATGGCACGTGGCTACGACGAGAGCTCAAGGCTGGTGAGCGAGCCTGTACCCTCGAGTTCTGCGCCCAACTTGACTACCGAGATAGAACCACCCGAAATAGATGGTCGACCATCCGTCTACGGTTCTCTAGAGAACACCGTTACAACTGGGTCAATGAACTCTGACACTGAACCACTGCTCGGTGTGTCTGAGGATTCTAATCGGAATCAAAATCCTAATGTGTAGCTTACTTGTGATATTATGTGATCTAAGTTCGAGTTTCGTTCTAGATAGTGATTGTACAGTTAAAAAGGTTATAGGAAATAATATATTTTTAAACATAGTTTATATCAATGTTATGGAGTTAATCTGATTCAGTATGCTATGTCGTTTTATTCACATAGTACATGAATTGCTAAAATTTATATTGTCTTAGTTATATCATACGTACATTGATTTATAATTATTGATAACAATTATTATTTTGGTAACAAAAAGGGTATTTTATAGTAGATATATAACTGAATGCACTAACCAATTTGTAGTAACTCATACTATTTAGCCTTTTGGTTTTGTCAGAGACAAAATGTAATTGTAAAATGGAGATAATTTGCACACACACAACTGCAACAAATCTAGTGAAATGGTATCTAGAACTTAGTCAGACGCATTTGGTGGAATGGATTATTTTCTTATAGTTTATCTCCGGAATCCCATAGAATCTCTGAAAGAAAATTGTTAAAATGCTAAAGACTGACTGCAAGTGTCCACTCTTCAGCGCAATCAGTGGTTGTTGAAAGCAATATTTATAGCTTAATATGATAATGTTGTAGGGCGACAGATATGCACAGATAAATTTTATTTATACTACTTATATTAAAAATAAAATATATGTAATTCTTCTTTATATAGCAATACCTAAGATACTATATTCAATTAATTGGTATTCTTTGAACTGTGTTTCATTGTAAAACCAGTTGTTCTATGTAATGTGATTTATTTTTATTCGTAGCATGCTTGATTAATTCTAAATAACTTTAGGATAGGTATTGTATTTGAATTCAATATTGTATGGTTCAATACTTCTTTTTTTACATTCCTTATTTTGATTTAGTCTTTATGAATTACAATCAAAATTTGGTATGAAGATTAATAAAAAATTACTATCCAAGTACAGTGAAAGGTGTGAAGAATCTTGATTTGAAAAATATTTTTTTGTATCTTCCACTTCCATAATGCCATTATGGTTAAAATACACTTGTGGTTAAAAATTAAAATAACATATTATATTTATTATTTTATGATTTCTTACTTTTGGTTAAGTCACACTGAGTCGCCTAGTCAAATATTATTATTGTATCGGCAGAGACATGGAATAAATTTATATGAAAATAATGTTACCAAAAACAAAATAAAAAACATATTTCCTTAGACAAAATTCTTTATTTTTATATATTTTCTATATGAATAACTATTTAAAATATATAAATGTTTACATAAGTACAATATTGTAAAGGCTCTTCATCACAGTTAGACTTACAAATACTTCTATATGAGCTCTTATAAGTAATAGGATACTGATTTTTTGAGATATAAGTGGAATGTCATTGTATTATTCTATAAAATTGAATAATAATGAACTACAAATATAAATGTGCAATCTTTGGAATACACTGTAAGTATTGAATAATGCTTAAGATATGTTACGTATAGTAAATACTGACATTATATTATAAAAATGTTGATTATGATTAAAACATTTTTTGTAACATTCAATTATTTTTTTCTCTGTTTTGCTTCATCTCATCCCTACTCTTATTGAAGTTCTCGAGACCACTTAGTCCCGCTTTCAGACTGTTTAATTCGATTCGATTCCACAATGTTCCCATTATGATGTAATAGAGACATAGAGCTGTCATAATTATCTTAATAACGTCGTACCATATAGCATTGGGCCAAAAACCAATGGAGCCCAATAGAAACATGAATATTAGGCCGCCTGACATTAGAAACAGATTTTTGGTCTTTGTTATACTCACAATAGCCTCTTTGCAAACTTTCATAGCTTGTTCTATTGTTTCATCAAAGCCACCATCAAGTTTATGATTATTGTAATTGTCTTTCCCATTGCCAGTCTTTACTTTGAGCTCTAGTGACACAGCATTGTGGTCTGAATAAGAGAATTGTTGACCGGGAACTCTATCCTCCAATGGATTTCCAAAATGTATTACTTCCGCCTGTAAGTAAAAAAAACATGGAGTAGTAAATATAAATAATAAAATCGCCAAATGATAAATATCATGAAGTATAAAAAATCACACATTATTAAATCTATGTAAAATTACCTCATATGAAGGATTAACATGGAAAAGTATATGGTCTATTCTTTTCCCATCTGGGCACGATTTAACCAACTTAGGATCAGAGTAGCTATTGCTTATTGAGTCACAGGTTCCTGTAGGTTTCGGTATTGCAGGATTGTTAAGAACTGAATCCAAATCATACGGGTCTATCAAGGAAGGAAGCTGAGTTATAAGCCTGTAAAAATGAAACAGAGATTAATATTGTCTTCGCAGCAATATCATATCAACAACTCTTCATTAGAGTAGTAGTTTATAGGATAAATGTGAATGTCTACTGCGAATAAGGGAAATACTTTCTTCTACAAATATGAATATTTATAATTTATTCATTATTATAAACCCTTATTAATCTTATGAATTCCACCTCAAATTATATAGGTCTATTGCTTTAAATTTTTGTTTGTATGGCCAGAATTGAAGTAGCTTTAGTTAAATTGTATTCTGTATGTGTATCTTGTCAATCTTATCTTGATGTGTGATATTGATTGCACAAATCTATTATGACACTCAAGACTCAACTAGTCTAAAGAATCAAATTAAGGTTATTACTATTTCGCAATAATCTGCTATTATCATGTCTGATAATATATTTTTATTCATGCTAACTAGTCTGAAGAAACAAATTTCTGTATCATTACTTGAAAGATAAATCTCCAGGTGCAGTATTCAAGTCTCCCGCAAGAATAGAGACATCGGCCGGGGATGCGGTCAGGTTAACAAATTCTGCTGTAGAATATGCCTGAAGTACTCTATGAGCCAAGTATATGTCATCCACGTGATACTCTGCATGCAACTGCAAATAATTATATGAAAATATCACTTATATTAATATTACACTGTGAATTAGTATTCATTGTTGTATTAGTTGTTTCATATGCAGTTAGGAAATAATCTCTAGTTAAATGTATGGTGCTTACGAATAAATGAATTATTTTAATATGTACTTTTTACACCGAAAATTACAAATATATTACATCTGAAAAAAAAATTAATTCATTTCAGTTGCATATTAAACAAATTATATACATACTTATCGTATACATCAGAATACTATATAGTATAATAGATTATTTTCTAACAGTTAAAGAGACTGCAAAATATTAGAAAAATATAAAAGCCTCAGGTTAACAAATTCGAAAATGATCTTCAATCTTACACAACTCAGATACTTACATGTGTACAATATACATTGATTAGTTTATCTTGGTACTTGATGCGACATAGGCCCACTCCTTTACCCCCAAACCAGTCACCATGATGGACTTTATGGATATAACCATTTAACGGCCACTGGTGGAAGAACACATCTTGTATCAGCCATTTGGAGAATACACATAAACCTGAACCAAGTACACCACTGAAATAAAGTTATAAAATAATATAGTATTTTTGCATTCCAATCTAAATCTACTTCTCATTCTAAATTTATTAAAAAAGATACAAGATACATGCTTTCTAAATTAATTCATAGTATTTAGAACTACAAATTCACAAAAGGTCTTCCACTGGGTAGACCTTAGGACCTTACTTATGGCAGATTTTTGATTTTAGGTGCTGTAAGTGACACCAATAAAAGTTATAAATTGGTTTTTCACTTATATAAAATAAAAGATTATTATTGCTCCCCACAGAACATAATTTGGCTAACTTACCTGTAGAAGTAATGGGAGTATGGAAGAACATTCTGTAATTGATCTTTTAAATATAAGTAATCTTTTTCACTCCAAACCTCCTGCAGACAAACTATTGTGTGAGAACTTTTCTCTAAATAATTAGCTATTGCCTTTATTCTCTCCTGACGGTTTTTAGATACTACAGGAATACCCCTGGAAATTCAAATTCAAATATTATGTTTATTATATTTTGTTCATTATAGATTAAGATTTATTATTTTCTTCAAAAAAAAAAATTAAATAGCAAATAATTTGAACTCACCAACAGTTTAGAGTAAAAATATTTAACGTGAAATCGGACATGCCGTATGTTTACTTTAAGTTTGATTGTTATGAATAAAATTTAATAGGCAATCTAATTATATAAAATACAATTAAAATCTACATTCAGGCTTAAACGTTGGAATACTGTATAGATATTAGTATTTCTTTAAAACTAAAATTTCCCAATATTTTTAATCAAGTACATTAACTTTTTAAGACAATGAAAAATTTTATCGCGATTTCTATGTATTCTTTCAATT